>APFE030343560.1:106834-264362 GCA_000404065.3 Pinus taeda
AGAGGGAGATCTAAATCTCCAGGAAAACATATAAAGGTGGTGTGATGGAAATGCGGAAAGGAAGGGCACTTCAGAAGGGATTGTAAATCTAAAGCTCCTGATAAAGGAAAGGGATTTGATGATTCTCCTTCTGCAGAGGCGAAAACACCTCAGATGAAGGTGGGGATGTGTACTTGGCTTCTTCAAGTACACATGTAGATCATGAGACATGGTTAATTGACTCAGGTGCATCCTTTCACTTCACTCCCCATAGAGAGTGGTTCTGCGAGTATGAGAAATACGATGGTGGTGATGTCTTCTTAGGAGATGATAGGAAGGCTAGAATCATTGGTCGTGGAAAAGTAAAGTTGAAGTTGCAAGGTGGAAGGGTTAGAACCCTTCCGGGTGTTCTGCATATACCTGCATTGGCCAGAAATCTATTTTCTGTAAGCAAGTTGGATGATGTAGGCGTAAAGACAGTGTTCGAGAAGGATACCTGCAAGATGGTTCGAGGAGCACTGGTATTGATGCGGGGAGTTCGGATTGGAACTCTGTACAAGCTGCAAGGTAGCACTGTTTTTGACAGGTGCAATAGTTCTATGGTTCCTGAAAATGGAGCAGAAAATCTAGTGGTCTCTGGAGAGAAGACCATGTTGTGGCATCAAAGGCTTGGACATATTGGAGAGAAGGGCCTTCGAATACTTCATGGTAAAGGTTGGTAGAAGGTATGAGTAATAGCTCTCTGGATTTTGATTTCTGTGAAAATTGTGTATATGGGAAGCAAAATCGGGTGAGTTTCCCCTCTGGTGGTAAGAGGAACGAAACAGATATTTAGAGCTTGTGCCACAGTGATGTGTTTGGAAACTATAAAAGTTTCCATCACTGGGTAAGTCTGTGTGACTTGTATCATTTATAAGATGAACCTTCTGCAAGGAATACATGGATATATTTCCTTAAGAAAAACTGAAGTCTTTTGACAGGTTAAAGAATTTAAAAGGCCTGGTGGAAAATCGAACAGAGAAGAAGATAAGGTTCGAGGACAGATAAATGGTGGAGAATTCTGCAGCAAGGAATTTGAAGAATTTTGCAAGAAGTGTGGTATAGCACGACAGAAGACTACTCCATATACACCTCAGCAAAATGGAGTCGCAGAAAGAATGAACAAGACGTTGATGGAAAGGGCAAGAAGCATTCTCAGTGGTGCCAGGTTAGGACAGGAATTCTGGGCAGATGTGGTGGATACTGCATGTTACTTGGTCAACAGGTCACCTTCATCAGCGTTGGAGGATAAGACTCCACAAGAAGTATGGACTGGTAAGAAACCCTCTCTTTCACATCTGAGGGTATTTGGATGTGATGCATATGTACATGTTCCAAAGGAGAAATAAACCAAGTTGGATAGTAAATCTGAAAAGTGCATCTTTATTGGGTATAAGGATGGTTTAAAGGGTTATAAGCTTTGGAACCCAGTAACAAGGAAGGTTGTGTACAGTCGAGATGTGGTGTTCAGAGAGGTGAAAGATGTTATTAAACATGAAGTCCAACAAAAGGAACCTGTGAAGAGAGAGTTTGAACTAAAGGAGGAAGAATCAGACTCTGTAGCAGAGGAGGAATCAAAAGATGAAGAGCCACAAACTCCGGCTGTGAGAAGATCAGCTCGAGAAAGAAGGCAGCCAGAAAGGTATAGTCCATCTGCTTTCTGTTCACACTTTGCTTTGTCTGTTACTGATGATGATCCCAGAACTGTGAAGGAAGCAGTGGATTCAGAGGATGGAAAACTCTGGAAAGAGGCCATGGTTGATGAAATGGCATCTTTGCACAAAAAATGAGGCTTGGGATCTGGTGGAGTTGCCGGCTGGAAGGAAACCCATTGGCAGCAAATGGGTGTTCAAGAAGAAGACAAATGCAGAAGGGAAGGTGGAGAAATACAAAGCTCGGTTGGTAGCAAAAGGTTATTACCCCAGGTGCCGGGAATTGATTTTGGTGATATTTTTTCTCCTGTTGCCAAGGTACTTCTATTAGATTACTTTTATCTGTTGCTGTTGCTTTTGATTTTGAGGTAGAACAGATGGATGTGAAGACAACATTTCTTCACGGGGATTTGGAAGAGGAAATCTACATGAAGCAACCTGAAGGCTTTGCAGTGAAGGTTAAGAAAGAACTGTATGCAAGTTAAAGAAGTCTCTGTATGGGTTAAAACAGTCACCAAGGATGTGGTATCAGAAATTTGATACATTTATATGGGGACTTGGCTTCACCAGAAGCAAAGTAGATCATTGTATGTATTTTAAATTAATTGGTGACCGTGTTATTTATCT
Source organism: Pinus taeda (assembly GCA_000404065.3). NCBI lineage: Eukaryota > Viridiplantae > Streptophyta > Pinopsida > Pinales > Pinaceae > Pinus > Pinus taeda. The sequence goes on from APFE030343560.1 coordinate 109,132, forward strand.
GGTCTTGTATGTGGATGATATGTTGTTGGTTGGAAATGACAAAGAAATTATCTAGGATTTGAAGACCCAATTGTCCTCCAAATTCGACATGAAAGATCTCGTGCTGCAAACTATATTTTGGGAATGGAAATTAAAAGAGATCGGGCAAAGAGGAAGCTCTAGTTAAACCAGAGGAAGTATGTCGAGACAATATTGCAGAGGTTTAATATGCAGGATAGTAAATCAGTGAAGGTTCCTATTCCTGTAGGTGTGAGGTTATCTGTTGAACAGTGTCCCAAGACACAAGAAGAGGAAGAGGACATGTCCCGTGTTCCATATGTAAGTGCAGTCGGTAGCTTCATGTACGCAATGGTCTATACTAGACCAGACATTGCACATGCAGTGGGAGTATTGAGCAGGTTTATGTCAAAACCAGGGAAGGAGCATTAGACAACAGTGAAGCGGGTTTTTAGGTATTTGCGTGGCACTAGTGATTATGGTTTGTGCCACCAAGGAAGACCAAGATTGGACAGAGTTTTGGATATTCGTGGCTTTGTTGATGCAGACTGGGCTGGAGATCTAGATTAGAGAAGATATACAAGTGTGTATGTGTTTAACCTATTTGGAGGTGCGGTTAGTTGGATGAGTAAGAAACAATCTGTAGTGGCACTATCAACTACAGAGGCATAATACGTGGCAGCCACTCATGCAAGCAAGGAAGCAGTTTGGTCACAGAGATTGTGTTCAAGTATGGGGTTAGTACAACGATCTATAAGGATAGACTGTGACAGCCAAAGTGAAATTTTCTTGGGAAAGAACCATGCTTATCATTCAAAGACAAAGCACATTGATGTTCAGTATCACATTGTGAGGGATATGATATAAGAAAAAAAGGTGTTGCTAGTAAAGGTGGACACTTTGAAGAATACTACAGATGCATTAACAAAATCTGTTAGCTCTGAGAAGTTCTCTTGGTGTAGAGAAACAATGGGTGTTTTAGGGTTGGAAAAATGACTAAGATCTCCTGTGGCCCCCTCTGGAAAGAAAAAAACAAGTGGGAGATTGTTGGGTTGTGTTATACTCTTTCCACATAGTTAACAGGGGGTTCGAGGTGTACCTGTAACCCCACTTTTTGGGGTCCGAGGCAGCGGCCCGGAAAATTTTGGTTTTGGACCCTATGTTAGGTTGGGCGGACCCACCTATGGTTTTGTGCATGATTTTTGAACATGTTTTTTGGACGCGATGGTTTTCGGTCCAAGGTTTTGGACACGATGGTTTTTCGGTCCATGGTATTGGATGCTTCGGCATGTATAAATATGTATTGTAACATTGAAAGGAACATAATGAAAAATCAAGCTGGTAGTCCCAGTTTTGGGATCCAGTGGCAAATCTCTGTGTATATCTGTTTTATGTGTTATGCTCTCGCATTTTTATTTTTCATGTGATTTAGAATTCGTATGCAGGTAATTTCTGTACGGGGTTAAAACCTACAAGACATTGTGCTTGAAGAAAAGTGGGGTATAGTGTTCGAAAAACATGACATCATGTTTAATGTAATGGCCTCTAGTTAGTTATTCTTTAAAGAAATATTATTTTTCTTTTGTAAAATTTCAACAATGGACAAGGGATGGACTCCCTTACTTCCAGTGAGTGAGGAGTGAACTTCCTCACAAAACGTTTAATAAAATAAATGTTTGTTGGTTCTTCCCTTTGAGGTTTCCAAGGTAGTATCAGTGGCCATTTATGTGATTTCCTATTTTGTTATCTTGATGATATTGCTAACTTGCATGACGTTGTAAATTACATCATTCAATGTGTTATTAACAGGTTCTCGTTAATTGAACAATGTTTAATAAAATAAATGTTTGTTGGTTCTTCCCTTTGAGGTTTCTAGGGTAATATCGGTGGTCATTTATGTGATTTCCTATTTTGTTATCTCGATGATATTTCTACCTTGCATGACACTGTAAATTACATCATTCATTCTGTTATTAACAAGCTCTCATTAATTTAACAATATTAATGATGCAAAGCTGCAATAAGAAGCATTATGTTAACTAGTTGCATTAATGATTATTCCTTTACACAACTAGACATTCCATTTCTATGATTACTTCACTTTATGATCATGATTATATCATTTGATTATTAGTTGGGTATGTGATATGTCATTCAAGAGTATTACATGTTGGTAAAATTGGTAAAAAAAAAACTAATTCTATGTATTTTGTATGAGCTATATTGACGGATGTTACAAATCGTATTAGAGCAAATTTTGTAATACTGGAACCTCTTGGGTTCAATAAGAACAAGAAAGAGTAGAAGTATGACGATATTTGCATAAAGCTCATGCATGATACTAATGAAATTACATCGCAATGAATGCATTAGACTACATTTAATATGAAATGCATAATAGTGTTAAATCTTGCTTTGAAGAATAATAATGTTAATCAATGCTTTGAAGAATAATGGTGTTGATGGAATTTGAGTCCTTATGATTGATCAAATTCAGTTCGAAATTTTGTTGTGTTGATTATAACTAAATTATGAATAATGTTGAACACTCATATAGAGAATAGTGATAATGTGGATTAAATAACAATTTTTGTATTCATACTCTTTTGATAATGTTTAATGATGCATTAAAAGGAAAATGCTTGGAATTGCAATGCATTGCTTACGAGTTTTGGAAAAGAATGAATGCATGCATTTCTTTGTCAATCAGCAAAACAATGTGATAGTGAAAAGAATGTAGAAAGGCAAGGGTTTTCCTTGAATTTGTTAACAGCATGTTTAAAAAAAACATTAAATGAACCCCCTTGAACATTGAGAATAAACAATAAGTCAAGCAGTAAATCTTGATTGTAATGGCTAATGGTCAATTGTGTCTTGTTGTGGAATTACCTTGAAGTTTGATTGAGTTTATGATAGTTTGGTAGCATTAACTATCTAATATATTGCACTACCTCCTATGAATTAGCATTTCATGACATCATTATTGGTAATTGCTATGCTAATAAATTGTATGTGATCTGTCGAAAAAATATTAAACTTATCTTTGAAGTTATATTACAATAATTTTATTGTAATACGCATCATTTGGTTTTTAACTTAAGGTTATTGTTAAAGTTGAAAACAATGTGATAGTGGTAGTTCATTCTCATGCTATTGATCTAATGGTAACGATACATTGTTTGAATTTGGGTTTTATTGGATTCTAAATTATTACCATATTTGTTATCGACACTAAATTACTAATTGAATTAGTATTATTGTATGAGTAAATATTTTTATAGGATTTTATGCATATTAAGACAGTATACAAAAAAACTATGATGACTACAAAAGTGGATATTTTTTTAACAATGCACAATCATGATTATAAGTTCTTGAATGTTGTACAGAACTTATATCACGATAACAATAGTGTCTTTAAAAGTAACTAATAAATAGAAATGCATTTTTATGTCAATAATAAGAACATAGGAAAAGGGTTGTGACCTTTTATATGAACATGTATAGATGGTAGCTGGTATGATAAGGGCAACAAAGATTATTTGATAGTTTAATAATGTTATGTCCAGTAATGGAAATGCATGAGATGAAATAGATTATGTGTTATAGAACTAGTAGAAGCTAGGTGTTGCTAATTACTTTGACTTCTCAAACTTCATAAATGACAATGCAATTCTACAAGTTGATGATTCAAAGATGGTGTTAGTATGAATGGGTTGGTATACATCATGCATCTAACAAAATATTGTATTTTCATCCTTTGGGAAATTTTCTAGTCTGAATGAATATTGTTGGTGACATTGCATATTAAACCTAATTAGTTAGGTCCATTATGTTGTAGAATCATGGTTTCTTCATTGTCATTACTAAATAGAATCTGGAAGGCATGTTTTAATCAGTTGGCTTTATTAATTTCTTTGACTTGAAAGTCTGGATTATTGTCTTCAAGTTGGTAATGTTGCATGATAACGTACGATTAGACACATGTGCATGAAAATGAAATATCATTTTGCATAGATTAGAACTATGGTGGATGATAATGTTTGGATCAAAATGGCTATATGTATCTATTAGAAGGTCTTGTTTCCTTGATTGTTGTTATGGAAAACATCTTTGTGGAAACTTTGTTTTAAATTCCTTTATATGTATTGTATGGAAGATGTATCCTTATTTGTTATGCTTACTCTTAATGCATATAAGTTGTTTATGTAAGTGAAAAATTGAGAGAATCAGTACCTTCTTACTTTGTTAAATTATTGAGAAACATTGATGCATGTGAAAATTGAAATGCATATTGAGTATATTTGACAAGACTTTTTGTAAATGACTTGACTTTGTGAAGAGTATGGTTTTTTATGAATTACAGTTGTGACTAATGTTGTTAGTATCATTAAGTAGGGGTAGCTTAATGGCAACATAGTGGCGTCGCTGTGTGACATAAGATGACTATCACGATTCCTGTGAATTGTTGGATTTTGGAGGGTAACTTGATTGAAGGCCAATACCACGAAGATGCTTGGGTAATAGGGCCTGAAACTTTTCAAGAAATCATGAGTTGGTAGGAATCATAAGTGATAATTGGAATTGTTGCATGGGAACATTTTATTATAGTGGAAATCGAATTGTAACTTTTATTTTTATTTTTAAAATGTAGATTGACAAATAACTTCAGTAAAAGTGGTAAATATATTTTAAATGACTTTTATGATTTTCTGAGATGACATGTGGCTGAGAAGCCAAAAAGTAAAAAGTAAATATTCTGTGAGATGTGAATATTTATTAAGTTGGTAAAATGAAACCATTTTATTTACTATTATTTTTGGGAATATTAGAGGAGTCACCACATGATAGGTTAGACTCCTAATTTCCAAGAAATAATGAAAATCAGTTATGGTCCAAGAAGGGACTAGAAAAATCCTCCATTTTCCAAAAACGATGATTGTATTTGGTTTATCTGACCACCAAAAGCTAACATTACTGGAGATAGATATCATAAGTGGAAGACCACCAAAAGCTAACATGACTAGAAATAAATGTGGAAGACCACCGATTATTTTAGAAGGATAACTTGTTCAATTAGATTTTGAAGACGCTCTACCTATTTTATAGATCAAAGGTACGAAAACCTTTTCCAGTGATCTTATCATTGTTCATCCAAGTCTCTTCTTCAATCTATGTTTTAAACTTTGCTATATAACTATTGATCTCGGTTTCTGTTATAAGCTCTGGTGTAGAATTATTGATCTACGTAGCACGTGAGTTTATTTTTGGCTTAATAAGAGTTGAATTTTTTATTCCTTGAATAGCTTGTTGAAGCATGCTCCTCTTTTTATATATGTTTGACTAGGAGGGGGAAGAATGCTATAATAGATTTTATGGTATCCATATGGTAAAATATTATATGAGCATGCATGCTATGAATTAGAGGTTATTCTCTTTCAAGTGGATATTTACATAACTGTGGTTTTGTCTTGGTAAATAAGTTTATAACAGGTCAATATAACAATAATAAATTTATAATAATTTTTCACTTATAAAAAAAGTTGACCTATGTCAAATGTATTTTCCATTTTATAACTACATTTCATTTATTTAATGTATGTGAAATGTGGATGAATAAACATGATTTTATAATCCTTATGCAATGCAAGTGAAATGAAGATGAATAGGCATGCCCTTATAATCTTTATGCATTTATGCATGTGAAAGGTGGATAAATAGACATGGATTATAAATGTGTGCATTTATTTAATGCATTTTAAATATGGGAAAATAGGCATGCACTTATAGCGGTGTGCTTTTGTATTATATTTTGGGAATTAAAAAAAAACAAGATTAGTCGTATTTAATAGTACTAACCTACATTGTTGCATTGGAAAATACAAGAATGGTTTTGTATTCAATGGAACCAGTGGATTGTTACCCATGGTTTTGTATTTAAAAGAACAAGTAGATTTTTATCCATGGTTTTGCAACAAGAAGAACAATTGGGAAACTATACCATGTTTGTGCAAATTGATTCCCATGGTTTTGCATTTCAATTAAATGCATTAAAAATGTGGCTTTGCATATAAATGTTAAGGTATTACATATGCTAAATAATCATGGTTAATTACTTGACAATGCATGTAAAGGTAAAATATTAGTAATGGGTATGACTTTTACTCTAATTTATACATGTGCAAGAAAGTGTTTCCAAGCTAAGAGGTACAATTCATGGAAGATTATTAGTGATTATGACTTTTACTCTAATTTATACTTGTGCAAGAAAGTGTTTCCAAGCTAAGAGGTACAATTCATGGAAGATTATTAGTGATCTTGACATGATAACTGGTAGAGATTGAATATTTGAGATTTCAATTCTCTCAGTTTATTTATTTGATGAAAAATTCATAATCTTTTGGGTTTTGATAAATTGATATTTTGAATAATCGTGATTTTAGAGTTGTTGATGATAGTGTTTGCAAGAAATAATCGTGACTTTCATAAATAATGGAGTGATAGATTCTAAACTAAGACCTTTTGCAACAATTGAAAGATGGATTATAACTAATATTGTTGTCGGCGATGAGGTCATTATGTATCACTATTATTACATTGAGAGTGGTAGATTGTCAACCATAGTAAACAACCATACCACGAAGACATTGTGCTTGAAGAATAGTGGGGTAAAGTGTTTGAAAATCATGACATAATATTTAATGTAATGGACTCTAGTTAACTATGCTTGAACTAAATATTATGTTTCTTTTGTAAAATTTCAACAATGGGCAAGTGATGGACTATCTTGCTACCATTGAGTGAGGGTTGAACTCCCTCATGCAACATTTAATAAAATAAGTGTTTGCTAGTTTTTCCCCTCAGGTTTTCTAAAGTAATATCATTGTCCATTTATGTGCTTTCCTATTATGTTATCTTGTTGATATTGCTACATTGCATGATGTTTGAAATTACATCCTTCAATGTGTGATTAACAAGCTCTCATTAAATTATGTTAATGATGCAAAGTTGCACCAGAAAGCATTATGTTAACTAGATGCATTAATGATTATTCCTTTACACAACTAGCCATTCCATTTCTATGATTACTTCTATTTATGATCGTGATTATATCATTTGATTATCAATTAAGGAGTATGGGATAAGTCATTTGGGAATATTACATGCTGGTAAAACAGGTAAAACTTTCTAATTTTGTGTATTTTGTACGAGGTATATTGAGGGATGTTACAAATCTTGCATCCTTATCTAAAACAATGCTCCTTGGTATCCAAAGTGCAAACCCAAACATGTCCAATGAAAATGTTTTTTTATTCTTTCCCACTAATGGTATTTTTACAGGGCATGAGAACACACATCTTGTTGAACCTGCCAACGACCATCAACAGGAAGTCACATCCCTTCTTGGTTGTTGGTAAAACTCTCATAAATTCCATGGAAATGTTTTCCCAAGCACAAGTTGGTATATATAAGGGATGGTATAGACTATATTTCCCATTACTAGGTTGTTGATACAAAAATCATACAACCTCTTATGATCCTAGCTATATATTCTTTCATTCTAGGCTAATACACATACCTCTATAAGTTGGTGACTATTTTCCCTACACAAAAATTCCTTGCAACCCTAGAGGTGTGAGCCTCTCTAATTAGTTGCATTTTCTCACCTTTGGGAACACATAACATGTCCAACCTGTAGAGAAACCCCTTCTAGAGATGATAGTCAATCATGTTATCTCCAATGTCGACTCTAGCTATATAACTGCTAAAACACCTCCTTGAAGTCACCATCCTATATATATGCCTCTCTTTATGCATCATGGGTCATGTCAACCAACTTGTTTGTATTTTCATTCTCATACCTAATCACTAAATGAATTTTTTGTAAAAACCCCATCCTTGTAATGTTTACTCCACTGTAACTAACTCTAGGCTTGCAGGTACTGTAATGAAAAGTGATCTATGTGGATGATTATCTCCTTTCCCCTAAGATATTGTTTCCATTTTTCAATAGCTTGTACTAGTGCATAGAGCTATTTGTCATAGGTAGGGTAGTTTAGAACTTCCCCATAAAATACTTTAAAATGGTATTATATAGACCTTCCTTCTTGCATTAAGATTGCTCTCAGAGCATACCCACTCGCAATTGCCTCCACTTCAAAGGGCTACTACAAGTTTTGTAATGCAAGAACTTATGCTTAATTGATTTCCTTCTTTAACTCCTCAAAGGCGTTATGTTGACCCTTTCCCCACTAGAACACTCAATGTTATGGCATGGAGTGGTGATACTACTTTTGAAAATGAGACCATGAATTTCCTCATGTACTATGTTGCTCCAATGAAACTTATGACCTCAAAATCATTGGTAGGCATCGACCACTTCATGATTGCCTCCATCTTGGCAAGATCTATCTTCAACTTTCCTCCACCAATCACATATCCTAAATACACCAAATATTTTCGTGCAAACTCACATCTCTCAAAATTTTCTAGTAGTTGGTGTTGCTTCAATGTCTATAGCACCTAAATCAAATGTGAGATGTGCTCCTCCTAGGTAGAATTGTATACTATTATATCATCCAAATGCACAATAACAAATGAATCCAAATATGGGTGCAGCATATCATTCATTAATCTCAAGAATGTAGGTCTTGCATTGCATAAACCAAATGGCATAACTAACCAAACATACAAACCTTGTATGTTTTGAAGGTGTTTTTCAGGTATCTTCTTCTTTGACTTCAACTTGGTGATACCCTGATTTTAATTCCATCTTGATGAATTATTTTGTTTGTTGTAACTGGTCCAACAAATCATATATCCTTGGTATGGATACCTATTCTTGAGTGTAATTTTGTTTAACACCTTATAATCACTGCACATTTACCAGGTCACATCCTTCGTTGGCACAATTATGATGGTCGACCCACATCATGAGGTATTGGATTGAATAACACCATTCTCTACCAATTATTGCAACTACTGATTCACCTTGTTTTCTTGTATAATGGATTTCTTGTATAGCACAATGTTTGGCAATGGAGAGTCCAACAATAGTTGGATCTTGTGCTTCACTTCCCTCTTGGGTGGAAACCTTTAAGCTATTGGAACACTACTTTATATGCCCATCGAAAGTATTTTACTTGATGTATATATTCCTTAATGCACTCCTTTAGGGATGTATTTGCTCTCACTAACTCTTTTATAGACTAAATTTCTCTTAAAAGTAGTAAAACATACTTCTTGCTAGTACTGGTCAATTTCTCGGCTTGGTTTGCACTTACTAGTGAAATTTTAGACTTGCCTTTGTTTCAATTGATGGTAAGAGATTTTATATATTTAATGAGGCGGTATTGGTTGGACATTTACATGAAGATTACATCCTATATCTACATATAGGAACTTCCAAACAACACTCCACATACATCAAAAGGAACTACATCTAATTCCACTTCGTCATTGAAATCAACACTAATAGCAAATTGTATTTACATTGTTTTGTTTCCTTGATTTACGCATCCTTATATACTTATCCCACTGAATATGAGCTAGATTATATTAAACCTCCAATCCAATTTGTTAACTTTCTTTGCTACAATGAGATTCCTTGTGATCCTAAGTTGAACAGAGCATTAATTTTCTTCTTGACTTATATCTTTATATGGAAGAGTTTAGTCATCTCCTTCTCTTCTTATTGTTAAAAGCTACTCAATTTCACCCCCTTCTGCACTAATGTGTAGATAATATTCTCATCCACTTCTGAGTTGCTTTCTAATTTATTTCTCAAATCTATGGCCACGAGGTTTTTCTTCTTCTCATCCTTCTTTCAGTTGTTTGGGTTGAATTTGGATGCAGTTTCTAACTCTCCTCCTCTATGTGACCATCAATGTTACAGTGGTTTTAGTCATTGTTGGGATTTTTGCACTGGTGTGTTGTGTCTATTGTCTTATTTTCCTTCCCCCATTTCCATTTCTTCTTCCCTTCTTCGGAAGTTTATTGTTGTTCCTTCTACATTGAACCAGTTGACTTCCTTTTCCTCTAGCATGTGATTTCCAAGTACCTATACATATGCCTCATCCACCATTCTAGGTTTGACCAACATCACTTGCTTCCACAAATGGCTCTATAGACCCCCCAAATATGCAAGAAGAACATATGGGTTCTTGGGAGAAATACCTAACATTATTTCCATGCTCCTAAATTATGTGGTGTACTCATGTACACTCTAACCCTATCTGTACTTGAAGTAATGCCATTAGATCCATTGGTCCTCTACATATGATAAGGTAGAATTGAAACTTTATGAGAGTTTTAACATTTTTCCACTTAGTTACTAGAGGATCCCCCTCCATCCTTAGGGTTTCCTTATGGCTTTCCCACTAGGCCAAGGCATCACCCTCTAGTTTCAAACAAGCAAATGAAATTTTGTGTTCCTCCTCTATGTGGTGAACATGAAAATAAACCTCTAACTACATCAACCATTGAGTTAATTTCAAAGCATCAATATCACCTTGATACAATTTGATATTGACTGTCATTCCTCCTTGAATAAGAACTATGAATGGTTCATGGAACTTGAACTTGGTCATTCTTTTTTGGGTTATTTCTTAACTCCTTCTCTGGTTCTTCCCAATACCTTGATTTTTCCCTCTGATATGACTGTTGAGTTGGAACCTTTGTCTTCTTTGATTCCAAATTTTCTTTCCATAACTGCCATGAGGAGGTTCATATTACTATTGATATTTGAAACAAAATCTTCCAACCTTGAGAATATTTTTTATTAAAAATATATTCATCCACCATGGCTAGGGTTTTATGACTTTATGCTTAAGCCAATATGGATCCCCTACAACTTCCTACAAAATAAACGAAGAGATATACTATAATGTTAATATAATATGTAAATCATTGTGCATATTCCACTGACAAATTGTCACAATGGATATGATTAAAAAAATCTAAAATTTTAAATATATACTATGGGGGTTAGTTGTCCTTAGATTCCTAGATTTATTAATTTACTATTTCCTCTACTTATGCATGGAATAGATAAAATGTAGAAAATAGAGAACAATGAAAAACAAAAACACACAGATCATAATGGACACCAAGATATGACATGGGAAACCCTTTTGGGAGAAAACCCAGTTGGAAGGTGAGGCTACTCTATTCTCTCTTTCTTTGAATGGAAATAATGCAAATAAAAATGAGTGAGACCTATGGCCAATGGGATACTATAGAAAACAAACCCCCTTTGTTCCTCCCTCTCTCTATCCACTCTCAACTACTCAGCTCTACTATGGAACAAAATGCACTCAAATATATTGGAACCCATTTTCCTCCTTGTGGATCTATTATAAAACAACCTGGGAGCCAAATAGAAGTTAAATATGACCCACTTAAACCTAAATATGAATTTCAACTTCACCCTTCTAAATTTTTCTTCATAGGTTCCACATGGATAGGCCATTTTCCATGAGTAATGATGGATGATGTGGCATTCTCTCAAATTATGGTGGTCAATCATAATAGGTCAACTTCCAAGAAGCGTAAATTTTGTTTTTGAACTCTTATTAACATGATTCTTGCACCAATGGAAAGGCCTTTGAGTGTAAAATAGATATATGGGTTGCCACACTTAAGTAGCAAATGTTTACCCCAAAAAAGTCATTTAATTCCTTATATTGGACCTAAATAGTTTTTTACCCCAGTTCTCCAAAGTAGGTATGCCGCTAAAAATGCTCTTGTAAGTTGATTTCTTTGATTTTCCACCCTAAAGGCATCAAGATGGATGGAAAATAGTATAATTTTATTACTAATGTGAAAAGAAAAGAAAAAAATATATGAAAATTGTGGGATTCTTAGAACATCGTTTTTGACAAGTTGCCCAAACTATTGAATGTGTTAATTAAGGATGAGATGGACGTGTATTTGAATTGTTGGTTGGATGGTTAACCTTACCAAAATTCTAAACACTTGCATTTGGGAGGAAGCTTTCCTAAGCGTAGATATTCTAATCTAGTATTAGGCAGATAATTATCGCCTAGTTTAATATAATATCTACATAACTAAGCAATGAAAATCAAGTTGATGTGACAACTCATGTGCCATTATTTCAAATTACACATAGTTTCTTACATTTGATAAAATGTTTTGGTTGGCAGTTTGACTTGGTCGGCTAGCATAATCAATCGATTGAGTGAATTCATGATCAAATGATCCTTATTCTTATTCATTTACGTTTATATGGCTTTGTATGCTTAGTAAGTTGTTGTATTATTCGGTGCAATCATTCTGCACATTTGAATGACAACTTATTGTCACTAAAGTACTAGCCAAATATGTTGTCAATAAACTGCAGTTGAATATGTTGAGGAACTTAATTGATTTTTCCTAAATTTAATGTTTTGGAATGAATGATGAAAGTGATCCAATGTTGGTTTGAGTTATGATTCAAATTTTGATAAAGTGTTATAAAGAGAATATGCTCTTCCTTCTATGGAATATGTTGGAAAGGTGTGTAAGAATTGTAATATTTTTATATTAAAGAAATTTTGAAATATTTGGGTTGAGAGTTTAGTGTAGAAACCATGTCTACAGTGGGATTTATCAATTCAATAGTGTCCATCACTGTATAAGTTTGAGGTGCATGTAGTGTGTATGTTATCACCATTTGTATCATGGTTGATTGATAATTGAATGTGAGGTCGAATATTTTGCAGAGTGACTTTCATGGTTGAGTGTGTTCTTGGCAAATATAATTTTTGGATTAGAATGTATCAAGTATAATTGGAACGAATGGGAAATGTGTATGATTTTAACTACTAGCTAGGTTTAAAATTCTATGTGGTTCATAATACACCATTTAAAAAATATCGACCAGAGTTCCAATCAATTGTGTTTTGACCCACATTATTGGAAGTGCGTTATTTTGCAATAATGTTATTGTTGTAATGTGCTGCTTCCCACCCAGTCTAAAGGAAGTAATTCAATCAACAAGGAATTGGTATGTATTATCTACTATGATTGATTGAGTTGTAAAAGCTATTATGAGGAAACAAACTATTTTTAAGTTGCATTAGTGAAGTATATCAATGTCTATTATAATTGATCTAATGAGCCAAATATTTCCACTTAAGCCATCAAAAATGTTCGTCATGTTAAAGTATCAAAACTATTTCGACATAGTAGAATAGCCTCTAAAATTTCATTTTATGAGTTTCTATGAAGCTTACTTTTGTCAAATGTAGCATTATTTTTCACAGTAATAGATATTTATAGCTTATGGTAATCGGATTAAAGGTACATATGTATTTTTTATTGTGACCATTTATCAAAAAATTTATCTCATCAAGGAGAGACACTAAAGAAAGTGAGAGAAACTATTAGTAATCGTAGTAAATTTGAATGTCAATTGATTCATTCACCTATAGTTATGTCATGCACAAAAAAACAACGTGTGACTCTTCAATATTATGTGCAATTTAGAGGCAATGACTTCAATAAATATGAATGTTTACATCTATGAACTAGTTGTCCACTGACATGTTAGACTAGTCCATAGCCACCAAAGAAATTGAATGCATGTAATATATGTGCAAATCATGCGTAGAGCTACTTGAAAAATGAATCAACATATGATATCAATTTTGCTAACTATAATGAGGATTTTAATTGTCGTGAACAAGAATTGTAAAATAAAAAGAACCAATTAACTATTGGAAATGATGCAACCACCCACACATCATGACTTTGACTTACATTTGCAATCAATGTGCTGTGAAGTCCAAGATCCATGATGCATTTGGTGAGGCTAAGGAGAGGAGAAATAAAGTTATATCTAGGTTAGGCATGCATTCGATGGTAGAATTGACAGGAAATAATTGACCAGTAGAATGGACCATCATGGGGACCAATTGAAGGGAAATGATTGACTAGTAGAATCGATCAACATTGGGGAGATTATTAACTAATTTTTGGTTCATTGGGTCGACCCATTCAATTAGGTTGATGTTAGTATCATCAATTACATCAACTACAACTAAAATTTGAATTATTATTTTTTTCAAAGAAATAGCTAGAGAGTTTTCTATTAAAAAGGAAAAATCTAGAGTCTGAGCCAGAACCCTTACAAAATTCATCAATCTCCATCAAAATTATGGATTCTAAAATCCAACATACATGTAGTCTGAGATGACATAATTTTCCTATAATTTGAAAGAGATGTCTACTATATATCCTAACAAAAGCACCTAAAAGCAACCTATATTTGCATTTCATATAAAACAAAAACTAACAAAATGATCAATCACTGGGACTAGTCAATCTGGATGGCCAATAAGTCGAGTTGACCTTCCTCTCTTTTTTGTTGACGCCTCCTCTAACTTGGAGTCTTTAAGAGTGAGCTTAAAACTAGCAGTGTACAATTCCTCGATCTCCTCCAACTTGCAGTGTAATGTTGTTAACTCCATCCTGAATTCATGTTGGATCCAATCAATATTAGCCTGCATAAACTCAAGATGTGAATTAACAATCATCTGCAATGAATTACATGCCTTCTCCTCTACCTCTTGACTCGATTTTACCTAAATTTCATGCTCTCCATCATCGCAATGATCTTATCTAGAATTTAATTCATGTCCACTAAGTCAAACTCCTTAGAAGAAGCACCACATGTATCCATGACTGAAGCAAACAACCACATAAGCTTAAGGAAGCAGAGTCTAAAATGGCTAAGATGAGAGGAGCTTGTGTTGCAAGAAGATTTGGAGGGGATATAAATACTTTAATTCTGAGCATGAATCTCATTGAATTCTCCCACATAACAAACCATTAATCCTCTAAGTACTAGGGCCTTCTCCATTGAATGCTAACTAGGAGGATTTCGAGCTAAACCACTAGTTGAGCTTCACTAGAAAATCCACTTGCTACTGCAACTGTCTAGATGAGACTCTAATTGGAAGTGAAGTAAATGATTTAGCGTCAACTTTCTAATTAATCTCATCCCAACATTAGACTAGAGATTAGCCATGTAGCGCAGGGGGAAAATCACCGAAAAAGTGGTGGTGAGGAAATTACAGGGGTGTGCCTCAAAAAAGGAATGATATCTCTCCTCAAGAGACAGTCACCAACTCATATGACACCTCCAATCTTGAGAGTATGAGTATTGTCTGATCCCATACCTCATAATAACTTTGATATTTCACCTTGTTGTTTATTCCTTGCTTATAAGCATTAATTCCATTATGCACTTGTGGATTTTCATGGAAAAGGAGAATTAATTTTTTGATTATGATTGATTTCCAATATTCCTTATTACGTCCTTGTTCCATTATTTACTAAAACATCTATTGAAGAATTTAAGTTTCTTAGTACATCCAAATTTTCAACCTTTTCAATTTTTTGAAGTAGAAGGAGAATACTTGCCTCTAGAGCAGAATAGGGCTCTTTAGAGTGACAACAAATCTCCCACATTCATTGGATAACAATAATTGAGTCACCAAAAATCATAATTTCTTGAATTTTCTAGTTAATTGCTAGTTGTAGACCTTGCCATAGCGCAAGGAATGCAACTTGATTATTTATTACCACTCCCAATCCCCATGTGAATTGTATCACTATTTCTCCTTCAAGGCCAAGAATCACCCCTCTTGCTCCCGCCACCCCCTTTGAAAGTTGTTATGGGAAATATGACTTCTAGTTAAAATGACATGTTATGTGTACACATCATTCTTATTCTTGTTTTTTAGAAAGTCACTGAGTATAGAGATAATGTTTTATGAATAAAGATAGAGATATAATATGGATTATTATGTAATGGAGCCTTGTATAGAAAGAGACTTATATGAAGGATGCTACCATGGTTTTCTAAGCCTAAAATAGCTTTTGATTGGTCTTCCAGTCATGTTATGTTATAAAATCTGAGTAAAATTGAGAAGGGGGTGAAACATCGACCTACAAAGGTAGGTGATCCCTTAACAATGTAAATTTTGAAATGGGACCTGATACGATTACCCGTTTCGTTGAGGTAGCAAAAAAGTCAACCAATTTTGAAAAGTGGTGATGCAGAATACACTTTTTTTCAAAGCATATTTTTGACAATTTAAATTTTCTTTTGTATCAAATATAAATATTTGTTTTTAAATGTTAGTGATTTTATGTTGATTTTGAAACATATTGATGCAACATCAGCTCCCTTTTTTAGAGGGCCTATTTTTTACACTTTAAAATATGGCTTTTTTTTGTTATTTTGACGTTTATATAAAAATAAAATTAATTAAATTAAAAAATTACATTTTTAATTTATTTTTACAATCTTTTAAAGTTTGTTTTGTTGCTTGTGATTTATTTTAAATTATTTAAAAAGTTTTAAGTTTTTTGGTTATTTTTTAGGTTTTTTTTTTAATCACGTTTGCTTTTAATTTTTTTTATATTTTTAGGTTTTTTCTAATATTTTTTAAATTTGTGTATTTTGAAAAATTTTTATCGTTCACATGTATAATAAAAAAATTTTGTTAATATTTATTTCTATATATTATTTTTAATTCTTATCTTGGTTAATTTTGTTTTTTTTTTTTTTTATTTTTTAATTTATTGATTTTTTTTTAATTTCTCTATATTGTTTTGTTAATTTTTTCTTAATTTATTTTTTTTTTTTATTTTCATTAATTATGATTTTTTTTTGTTCTTTATAGGTTAATATTTGTTTTTGTTTATTTTATTTTTATTTTATGTTTATATTTTTTTTTGTCATTTTTTGTCATTTTTATGTTTTTTTAATATATATTTTTATTTATTTTTGTCAACTTTTTTCTCATTGTTTTAATTTTTAATTTTTTTTAAATTTATGTTTTTATTTGAAAGAATAACTTCGGCGTAAATCACATGTAGACAGACATTTGTCGACGCGTTTCGAACCAACAAGTGTGGTTCATCGTCAGGACAAGTTGAAGAAACGGATCTAGCTTACCATGTTAAATAGTCTGAGCAGAGACTCCAACAGCTAAATCGACCAACGGCTAATTTTGACCTTAAGACCCAGGTCAAATTATTATTCATTAATTATTCTTCTCACCCGGGTTTATGTTTTTATTATTCTTTTGAAATTTTAATGTTTGTGGGATCATGATAAAATCTTAGGCCATTATTTAAAAAAAATTGAAAATTTATCAACAAAAACAAAAACAAAAACAAACAAACAAAAGCAAACAAACAAAAACAAAAACAAACAAACAAAAGCAAACAAACAAAAACAAACAAACAAACAAACAAAAAAACAAAATAAGCAAACAAACAAACAAAAACATACAAAAACAAAAAACAAAAAACAGACATTATTTCGACATCAACACTTTTCATTTTCGATGTATTTTTTGCACAATTTTTGCACAAAAAATTGGTTTTCACTGCCATTTTCAAAACATGTTGAAAATTTACCCTTGAAAAAAAATGTTATTCCAGCATCAACACTTTTCACATTCGGGGTGTTTTTGAATAATTTTTGCACAAAAATTTGGTTTCCACTGTCATTTTTAAAACATGTTGAAAATTTACCCTTGAAAAAAAAAGTGTTATTCCAACATCAACACTTTTCATTTTCGAGTTGATCTTTCATGTTTTTTGGGGTTTTTTTTGCTAGAGTTCTAGTTCTGAGTTTATAGTTCCCGTTTCAAAGTTTACATTGTTCCCTCCATCCTTGTAATTTAATTTAATTTTTAGTTGATGAGATTGGCTTCTTTCCAACATGCATTGATACCAAGTTGACAACATTTGTAAAATCCTAGTACTACAAAAATTAGTTATGTCTTAGTTGAGTCAAGTTAAAAATTATCCTTCATGTAAATTGAATTGCAAACTCCATACATTGTGAGAAAAATCAAAGAAGCCAACATTATCAAGTAGTAGAAGGAATTTTGAAGAGTACCAGGGCATTTAGTGCAACCATTTATGGTTGATAAAGCAGATGAAGAAGACTTGTTTGCATAACATATGAATGATATTGAACCATATACATGATCAATAGCAGCAACAGAAGCCAAATATTGAGAATTTCCATAGCATCTAAGAAGAGTAGCAGATTGAGCAATTGAGCACTTAGAGTGGGTGATCGAGCAAATAGAAGAAGCAAGAGAAAGACAACAGATGATGCAAACATACACAAACAATTGGATGGATGTGATTGTGACAATAGGGGATTAAACATATTGAACCCCCTAATATGAGAACAATTCTTTAGATTTAATAGCAAAAAATTGTAGGATGGTTAATGTCATAGACCCTCACTAATCTTGTATAAATAAAATCCAGGAGAAATAAGTCAATGCATTGGACTCATCCAAGTGTGGAAAAGACCAACCAAATTTGAGAGGGTTGCCATAAATTTTTGGGTATAGTGAAAGTTTATAATAGTAGAGGTAGATAAGCACCCTTAAACTGTAAAGAATGATTGACAAGTCAATATCTACAATATATAGTCACCTAGAGAGTTATAAGTCATAGTAAACCTTGTAAACGTATTTTTCCTATCTAGCTAGTAGTTGTTGTGGCTAAGTTACCTATGAAGACTGATTTGCATGGTTGATGCACAATAAGGATACTCCAACAAGAATAGAGACCCAAGAAATTGTTGCAAACTTTCTTGAGACAAGCAAGAAATTGAAGTGGGGGGGAGATGTTAAGAGGCATCTTAAGCTCATGTAATGTCATCATACATAAGATATTAGAAATTAAGTAAATGTGTAATAAAGGGTAAATATATGAAAAAATGAAATGAATGGTTAGTTGGAGAAGGTACAACTACTCCAACCATCTCTACAATGTACAAATACTCATGAAGAAGGAACAAAAATGTGGTTGGATATCCTTTCCAAACATAGTGTGTGTTTTTTATGGTGTTTTAAAGATGTAGTGTGTTCTAGAATGTGTGTTGAAGCTAAGCTTCCAAGAGACAGCAAGAATTGATCACCTTACATTTAATTAAGCTAAACTTTCATTAACAAATTAATATATTTAAGTTCATACAAACATATTGATTAATAATAATAAATATAATACATTTCATTAACACCACCTACATGCACAATTTCCAAAGTTGAAAAGTTGCATCTTCTAATTCTATGTTGAGCCCCCATGAGCTCATTGGGCATGGATTGGACTTGATGGGTTACCAAAGGCAAGCCAAAATATTTCCTCTAGAGTGATGAAGTCAAAATTTTGTTGACCTCGATGATTTCATCAAGCATTGGCTAAATCAATAGCTATTGACTAAATTTGATGGGTTACCAAAGTGAAACCCAAAATATTAGTTGATGGTCAATGGAATCAAACTTTGGTTGACCCCCATGAGGTCATTAGTCATTGGAAAAATCTAACATTTTTACTTGGTAGAACCTCACTAGTTGTCTAGTCGAGAGTAATTTTTGCAAGCTCTACAACAAATTTAAGAGAATTTGCATTAGACAGTGACTATATGCACATAAATATTGTCATATCCAAAATGCATTAAAGAAAATCTCTCATGGAATTAATAATTACCAGATTTTATCACATTTACTTAAGTAAAACATGATTCTTATGAGCATATACTAACCTTAACATTTATGCACGTGTTGCTTCATACACATAAGAACCACTTAAAGACAAAATGGCCTTTTTTAGGGCATTTTTCTCATTAATTTTAATCAAAAATCGAGAGAGATTTTTAAAAACTTGAGTTTAAGTTGTTTAATTTGTTGAATTCTAGTGCCCCAAAGGTTTTTTAGGGTGTTTGATCCTTATGCATTCAAAAATGTATTTTAAACAACAACAAAAATACAAACTTGCTTGAAATTGTATCACCAAATTCTAGTGAAAAAGGCTATTTTGTCTAGGCCTAGAAGAACTTATATAGTTGAAGCTTCAATTTCAAATCCTTTGAATAAAGAAACTTCATACATTCTTTGTATTGACTTAAATAAACATAAATACCAAGAATTATTGCCCACCATAATTTAAGCAAGTCTTTGCATCAAAATAGGTGTAAATAAGATGTAAATGAGCATACTTACTAGAAGTGCCAACTAAATTATATGCATTTCTTAGAACAGAAATTCAAATAGGTATGAATAATGAAGTACAAAATGTAAAGTTACAAGATTTTACTTCCCACCATAATTTATGCGCTTCAATGCATAAATTCAGGTAGGAGATTTATAAAATTAGCAATAGGTATGAATAATGAAGTGCAAAATGTAAAGTTACAAGATTTTACTTCCCACCATAACTTATGCACTTCAATGCATAAATTTAGGTAGGAGATTTATAAAATTAATTTATTTTCTTCACACATCAATATAAATAAACATAAATACAAAAAAGTTACTTCCCACCATAATTTAAGCAAGTCTTTACACAAAAATAGGTGTAGAAAGATGTAAATGAGCATACTTACAAGGAATAAGTGCCCAAAATAGTAGGTTCCTACCAAATTGTATGTATTTCATAGCAAAAATATAGGTAAAAATAATAAAGTAAAAATGTAAAGTTAGGAGATTCTACTTCCCACCATAATTTATGCACTTCACTCCATAAATTTAGGTAAGAGATTTAATAAATTAATTTATTTGCTTCATAAATTATTACACTCCAACAAGCTCTTGTAAACTAGGATTAATATATGTTCGCGGGCGGGATTCTACAAACTCGGTATTTGTGACACAATTGCCAACAAAAACCCACTCAACGTCGACCCTTTTGCAAACACCCATGAAGTGGGTGAAGTCTCACCCGAGATGCTAATGGGTGACTATCGGAACTACATTTTCACATTCTAACAGGAGTTTCTATGGCATATGACAGTGAACTCCCACCTGAAAAATACTTCACTATCACCCTAGTACTATGCACCACATAGTGCTTTAAGCCCCTCAGTGCACCAAAGATCGTACAAGTCTGAAGCAACAGAGCGCGGGAGGCCACCGTGAGTTACACTCTCCACCATTAGTGGTTATCTCAACAATCTAAAAGACAAATTATTTTACATATGGAAAGTGTTATATAAATAATATTTACCTATCATACAAACATCCAAACCATCAAACACATTCATAAGGATTCGAAACTATAATAACCAAGTGAACATATAGAAACTATATGGCATAAACAACAATGTACATCCAGACATCAACACGAAATATAGAGGGGGAAACTCAACCATCCATCATATTATATTATCATAAAAGAGAAAGGTGTTATGTGTTGTGTTACAATCATAAGAACAACAAGATCACCAACTTTTCAAATCCACAACATGTACATATTGTGAACAAAACCCATAGACCAAAACCTAGATATAGACATAAGCATGACTATTACAATAAGGCTTCCCAACAGCTATAGACCCTAGCATACATGCCTACAACTATGGACATATAGACACCGACGTCACATAGCCAAGAACAGGTTCCATATTTTCACTTCTTGCTTCGTCCAACATCCCAACCCGCGTTCTATCTTCAGCATCTCCTTTTATCCTCACCTAGAACCCTTTGAATCTTCTCGACCTTCTACCTGATCACTCCACCTATCCTGCAAACTCTTGGGATATTTCCTAATCTAATCTTCGAGTTGGCCCATGTGTAATAATGGCCTTTCAAAATATATTCCCGTTGAACTGCTCCACTTCATCATTCCTCCTTCTCCTACAAAATATCCATAACCTCTTTCTTTCCATGACATCCTTTGTTGGCTCCATCCTGCTATAGAATCCTAACTAATGATATTTCTGCTTATGCACCTCTTGTCCTTGGGCACCACTACCTTCATCCTGCACGACATCCACCTATGCCATGCCTTACCTCCTGCACCATCCATTTTCTACATACCATCCATACCTTCAACTCTCCTCAATCCTCCTGCGAGATCCCACACTTAACAAAATTAAACAAAAAAATTATGGGATCAACCAAGCCCCCAACACAAAAATGTGGCTCATCCTTAGCCACTCAATCCTTTGTTTTCTATCCCCAT
Organism: Pinus taeda; assembly: GCA_000404065.3. Lineage (NCBI taxonomy): Eukaryota > Viridiplantae > Streptophyta > Pinopsida > Pinales > Pinaceae > Pinus > Pinus taeda. The sequence continues at coordinate 131,134 of APFE030343560.1, forward strand.
AGGCTTGGTAATCCTCTATTATTATTGATATTCTCTTCATGCTTCTGGTACAGTAGTTGTACGGATGATCAAGGAATCTGGTTGCTCTGGATCTCCTAAAATAGGCGAAAGGGTGGCTTCCACATTCCTCCCCTCCATAGTGGCACCCTCAGGAAAAAGAAACCTTGCCACCGCTACTGCTCCAGGGACATATTCTATGTTTGTCCCTAACCCTTGCCCCATTCTTCTTGTTGTACCTTCTCCTTCCTCTGGCAAACATAGGCTAGACATCAACCCTCTAGCCTTCTCCAAGGTAACATGAGGGTTGTCGTGACGAGGAAGTTCATCATTTTTCGTGCAACCATCATGCACCCTCAAAGTCTTTCCAATTCCATCCTACCACTAGATCATGGATTCTTCCACTCATGTCCCCATGCCACCTCATCATGCATCAGTACAAGCTCCTATCTAGCTGCTACAATCCCCCTACCAAGGATTTCCCTAACATTGTTCTACCAAATGTACTCACAAAGCCTTCCTTCAAGTGGCGTCAGGATTAACTAACTGGTAAAGTTGTGTAGCAACATGAAAACCCTTCTTGTGAGTGGAAGGGGCCTTTCCCCATCTAGGCCTCTCAATATGGCCTAGCCACCCCTCATAGACGCACTTTCTGATTCTTGATTTTTCATCTCAGGTTCTTTCAACGCAAACTCCCTCTTCGCAGCTGTGTTGTACCATCATCACCAGCAACAGGAAAATATCCTCTCATTATTCTTCAATTCCTCTCACTTCCTTATTTCTAATTCATCCCTTGAGTAGTGTTTTATAACACTTCAGGTCCCTTACTCTCCCCCTCATATCTAACTTTGGGATTGATCCTACCATTGTGATCTTTTGATCTGAATCACCACATTCTTGTACAAGCGTGGTAACAATCCTCCTTTGGATCAATTTAATATGATGGTTCACATGTGCTCTCATTCTCAACCTAGCTAGCTTCAACTTACTTTATTTCTTTCACCTCATTATTAGCCTAATTTAGCTCTTCCTCCCGATAATCCATGGCTCAATATGACAGCTTGTGTGCTTCCCTCTGCAGCCTAAATCAGATTCGACAACCTACTCAATCGCTTTCTTTCATGTCAATTGGAATTACTATACTAGTGATGGTCCTTTAAGCATGGTCCTTGTGATGTGAACCCGACCTTCCTCTGATTTTCTAAAGCTTCACATGCTATAATATGTCGTTGTTGTTGTATTTAAATCCCAGGAATACAATTCCCACAATCCCTTTTAAATTCCATGTAAGATATTTATCTCATGGAATGGCCCTCAACATTGTGTAATGTATATCTTATTAATAATTCTTACACAATTTTCTTCCCCTTTATAATAGTTCCTTCCTGCACACAGTCTCATTTTAATCTATCACCTCCTAACAGCTTTAATCCCTATTGTCACTAGCCATCACTATTGTGCACCTACTACTAATCTATGTTCACCCAACTTTATATATATATAGAAGGGGTGGCACTGCTTTTCATTAACCCTTAATTAGATCATAAATATTCTTGGAAGGTGGCCCAAACGTCTCTGATTTTTTCACCTTCCCTATTAGTCGTGATCATTAGACTTCCACTCGTTTGTTCAATCCTAGTGCCAATGGTTTCTACCATCCTCTCAAAAATGTTAAAGACCAAGTCATGGTACTCATGCAACAAGTATTCAACCTTCTTGATGGTTTTGTCATCCCAATAGTCTCCAATGGTCACCTTCTTGGGACTTTCCTCTGTCCCAATGTTCACCATCCGAGTTTTGATAGGTTGCATGTGCTCTGCAATTAGCAATGACGGTCCCCCTACTACATGTTCTCCTTATACTTCCAGAATTTGAATGTTTTGAGGATCATCTTCATCCTCACCTTTCTCTGCAACGTTGTAGCACTCTAAAAACACCTTCACCCACTGCATAGTTCGATGAGCAACACACAAAGGCACATTCCCAACCATTGTCAATTCCTTTGCATCAAATATCTTCTATCGAAGCACCTTTAAGGCTTCATCCAGTGCTAGTTGCTCTACTTCAAAAATAAATGTGGTTAAAAAGATTTGCTCCATTTCGTTCCAATATTGTGTTCCTCTACACACTTCCAACTCAATATACCAGTTACCTGTAATGGTGCACAAGGTGCGTAGGAATCATGCACCCACTTCAATTGTGGTACTTGTCCCTTGGTCCATGCTACAACACATTGATTCAGGTGTGTTTTGGGGCACTCCATGCCTAAATATTTATCTCCGGGGACTCCAGAATTAGTTCCAAATCTTACCTTTATAAGTTGTTTACAGTGTTGCCATCATGTGACTTGTTCTTTATGTGAATCCACCATTTGTTTGGGGTTGCATGTAATGCAATGTTCAGCGCATGAAACCTCTAACATCCAATATTGTTTCCTCAAACTCCTATACAAAAATATATACTTCTAATGATCCATCGAATCGAGGTGTATTATTCACCTCAGTTCCTATCCAGTGTGCCATCCTCATGATGTGTGCACATCTCTATGTACTAACCTCATGCAATCAGTTTTGTCAATTCTTCAAAGCTTCCTCTGAATATAAGGCACAAGATCCAATGTTGTGCTAGCTCAAGACTCCATTAGTTATGGGATTTACATAGTCTTCTTGTCGAGCGGTGACATTATAAATGTTGTCTAGTTCCTCCCGACTAAGCTCACCCTTGACTAGATTGACATACCAATCTACTTCATGCAGATCCAACAGTGCTATCACTCAGATATCTCCACCCTCAAAAAATAATTTGTATTTTAATTAACTGAATGATTACTTGGTTATCAATAGCCTAGTCGATCACCAACAAAGTAGGATAGGGATTAGTATCATCCATGATTTATTTCACCTCAAAATCAGTAGTGCTCGACACCCTGTCGATGTCCACCAGCACTCCCATCAGTCGTCTAATAATAAATATTTGATTTTGGTTCGCCAACCTAAGTTGAATAAGAGACCAAGTCAATTTCGTATTTCCCATCATGTACCACGTGCTTTTGGGTCAGATATTTACATTTGATCCTAAGTCCAGTATGATGTTATCCATCTCGTATTCCCTGATCTATGTAGCGAACCAGAATTCTTTGTTGGTTCTCTTCCTACGTGCCACTTGTTTTACTACACACTGTGAATTTTGCGCAATAGCCACCTCAAGTTCATTAACACACTAATCCACCATCTTCTTGAACTTTTCCATATCCTGGGAGCCTTTTATCAACTCTAAACAAATTTACAATAGACTTTTAACTAGATCTAATGATGTCCTCTCCTCGTCACTTATAGAGTTATCATATATATCCAGCATGGTCGCCTCATGCATTTCCTATGGCCTGTCCCATTTTTTCGCAACCAGCTCTTGTTTGGCCTCCTTATATGTAGTCTTTTGTCACACAGGATTGAATTTCGGAAGAGGTTCAGGTGCTCTCGCTACCCATTGTGGTTGTGATGTCCGAGGTTTCCTATCATCTTCCCCTATCCTGACACCTCCCTGAATCACTATGCCAACCCATTGGTGGGTCCTGCAAGATTCAACGGCTATCATCTACATGTTATGTTGCTTCTTCTCCTGCCACTTGGTGATCATCTTGTGGATGTAACAGCCCCGAGTTAAAATTTGTCATGGGACATGTATTCCAAGATGAATGTCGGGAAAAACATCCTAGTGGGTGTTCATTTGGCCTATTATGGCTAAGGGGAAATTGTGAAAGGAAATGGAAAAGGATTTGGAAAGGAAAGTGGCATTAATTGGCATATTATTTATGAAAATAAAGGAAATTACGAGAAAAGGAATGTGAAAGGTCACAGGTTGCATGTGAGGAGGAAAATGAAGGAAAAATAATGGAAAATGAAGAAAATGAAGACCTCATTAATAAAAAGGATTATGAGGACCATTCCACAACCTTTTGTCAGTTCAGCTTGGAGCTCTCTCTCTATTCTCTCAATTTTCTCATACTCTTGCACACATAGAGCATTCTTGGAGCACTCTAGCATTGGAGAAATGAAGGTAAAGGAAGGACAATAAAGCAAAGGGAAGAAAAGGTAAATCAAGGAAGAGTTGGATCAAGCAACTACAGCAGGATTACTTGCAGGTATCAAGTTGAATGTATGATTTCCTTGCTAGTTCTGGAATGCATGGTACATGAATGTGTGTATTTGGTTCTCTTGTTGTCATTGGCATGGGTTTTTCTAGGTGTAACAGTGGTTTCAGACTTGCATTTACATCTTTGGATAGGCACGGTGTGATGGGTTTCTTTTACTTGGTTGAGCTGGATTGTTGGATGGTTTCGAAACTGAGTGGGGTGGTCTCAGGAAAATTTCCGAAGGCCTAGGAATCCCTTGACTAGTAATGGTGGGATACATGGTAAGGCCTAAAGGTGGAGACAGGAAAAATCCTCATGGTTTAGGTGGAGAGATCCGGAGGCATCCATGCTTGTTTAGGGCCTAGTGATCCCTTTACCAATATATGGCAGGATTGTGATAAATCTTGTAGTGTATGTTTCTTTGTTTGAACCTAAAAATCCCTTGACCGGTCATGGAGGGATAGATGGTAAAGCCTGAGAAGCCCTGGTTGGGTTTGTCGTGAGTCCCACATTCATGCTTAGAATATGGCATGGGGGTGATTGGCTGAAAGAAATATTTGGTTTAGCCCAATCTATGGTCGGGTGGTACGTGGAAGTCCCTAACTTGGTTGGATTTTACATATGTTAATAAGCGCTATTTTCCCTTGTATTTCATGAGTAAATGTACTTGTTATTATGTGGCTTTAGTGATTTTTCTATCATTGTTATTTATTCGGTTATATGTTGGTTATAAGCATGGTTTTATGACATACTTTGGTTATGGCTCTCATCATGTTTTGATTAGTAAATGCAATGTAAACGAATGTCGACCTAATAGATGATAATGCAACTATTGTGAGAGGGCATTAGACCTTCTTGATGAGTCTTAGATAAGTATGAGGCCCCTATGTTCATATGTGTTTTTATGACATATACATTACATGTTTATGATGTGTTTCACAAAATGTATGTCATGGCTAGGATGGGTCAGGTTGAGTCCTTGTTCAAGTTTTACATCAGGCGCCTTATCTTTTTATTATTTATCACTTCTAAGTGTTTCATCAAGTTCTAGGTAGAGGCTTGGGTCCTAGCCCTAAAAATTGGCTTAAATCCCACAATCATTGACACAGAACTGGTTGAAAAAGACCGCAGTCCCTGGGAAGTAGGACTGTGAGAGCGACTGGAGGGTTTCGGTCACATGGAGGCCTTGTCATGGGAGCGATTGGGGGTTTAGTTTATTGAATAAGTTTACTCAAGGGTTGGGCACCTGGAGTGGTTGTTTACCTCTTGGGGTCCTATAGCACCTTAGTTAGGTCTGTAAATTTTGCTTTGTTGGTTCCACTTCCTTAAGGTGATATAGGAGGTCGAATCATATCACAGTAACTCTTCGTCACATATTTACCCCAGTGGACAGGTAAGCTTGGGTAAGTGTGGGAGAAGGATGTTACATATTGGTATCAAAGCCAAGTTGTGCTCCCTTTAGGTAATATTTGATACCACCGAGTCGTATCAGAGCAGTTCAACCCTTGGAATAGATGAGTGGAATGCGGTTGTCATGCATGCATATAGGTTGTATATGTGCTTGATGTGTGTGCATGGTGATGGTCATTGTTGTAGTTGTGTTTTAATGTAGAAGTTGATAATTTTTTTGTTGGGATGTGTTTATCGTGAATGCATGATGGTGTCTATATGTTGTTATGCATGCATTGTGTCTAGTTGGTGTTATAATTGTGGCACCATGCATGGTAACTGGGATGATGATTGGGATGATGATGTCTATATACTATTATTATTATGAGTATACATGTATTGTGCTAATATGGTTGATATTGCAGATGAGATATCCTCCCCTAAACTATACTGGGGTACGTTTATTATGTTTATATTTTAGTTTAGATGACATGATACACTTGCAGGAAGAAGATCAAACATGACTAGCAATATGGTAAACTATAGTTCATGAAATTCTCCCTATAGATCAGATGAGCAACATGGTGATGGGTACTCTCCTAACATAGCAGACACATTGAGAAGCTTTAAGGCAGAAATAAGAAGTTGCAAAGAAGAAAATGACATAATCATTCAAGCACAGGAGAAACAAGCAGAGGTTAATGCAGTTATCCTTCAGATTTTGCTAGACTTACAGAGAGAGGGAGCACTTAGGATCAATCATGTTACACAAAAAATTGTCACCATGACTTTCTACAGTTTGTGTGAGTCCACCACCACTCATACATACCTCCTTTGCAAGTCTTAAGCCTCAGCTCTTCATGTCAAGCCTTGAAAATGGGAGAAAGATCTTAAAAATATCTCAAATCCTGGTTTCGCACTTTCTCCTAGCATTGCCTGCGGTACCGCACCCAATGGTCATGTCTCCTGTGAACCTGACCGTTTTGTCTGTTAAGTGATGGGTGTGAACCCCTGTAAAAGTTAAAAAGGCGTGATTTCGCTCTTAAAAACTCACCTTGGATCACTTTTGGACACTTCTAGAAGGAATATTACACTGGCAAGTCCGCTCCACCTTGGTTCATCCATTCCATAACTAAGGGACCTAACTCCTTGATATGAGGTGCTTATCCCATTGAAGGAGGAACTTATCCCTTAAATGGTGGACCTGCAACTTCCTCCATTTGCACTATAAATTCAGGCATTGGGCTGGTTGTAGAGGGGGTTGAAAGCTGAAGATTCTTGAGGGTAAATGCTGTTAGAAATTAGACTTCCTTTTTTGAGCTTGTGAGAGGAGAGATCACATACCTTTCATTTCATTTGGGAAGTGAGTGAGGCTTGTCAAAGTAGAGGAGATTCCTGCTGGACCCTGGAAAGAGCTTGTGCAACATCAAGCAAAGGTTGTAAGGTTCTTTTATTCATAAAGTTAATACAATCAAGTTTGTTTTTCTCAATGAACTATCTCTAATGGTTTATTTTATGAGATCCTTGATCTTCATAATGAACATGTTTTATTATAGTATCTATGCAGGTGTTCCTTGATGTGTGTTTGTTCATGTATGCAGGTTATTAAAAGGGAATTGCTTGAAGTTGTTGAAACAAAGATGCCACAAATAAGCGTTGGACCGAGGTAGGGTCTATTACACCTCTTAGTTTTCATTTATGAATTGAAACATGTTTAGAGAAAAGTAGATTTTTTTGTGTTGCTTGTTGCCAGATATCATTCGATACTAGGGAGATCGGTCTTGTCTGAAAGAACGATTTATCTGGCCAACAAATCATGGACATGAGGATAGGACTAATGGAGCCTATGGTATTAGATCTCATGATGCACATAGGTCGGACAGGGATGATACCATGAGGGATGGCAGATCCTTAGACACACCTAATAGCAGAGGCAGTGGACATGGGATTTATTCTAGTTCTGGTTCATACAAGTACCTAGGTCATCATCGCTATCATACTTACAGGACAAGTGACAGGGGATATTTTCCATATGAGTTCAAGAAATCCAAGCCATCTACCTTTGATGGATATTTCAAGAAGTCGGAAGATGCAGAGGCATGGTTACTCAGGATGAAGAAGTTATTTGAGCTGCATGATTACACAAAGAATATGAAGGCCAAAATAACTATCTTTAGCCTCAAAGGGAAAGAAGACATCTAGTGGGAAGATGTGAAGACGATTAGAGACATCACGATAGCGGAGTTGAGTTGGCATGAGTTCAAGAGACTTTTCAGGAAGAAATATTTGTCAGATAGGTACTATGACAGTAAAGCCAAGGAATTCTATGAGCTAAATATGAGATCGATGACTGATCAGGAGTATACGACCAAGTACCTAGAGTTGTTGAGGTATATACCATATCTTAAGGATGATAAAGCCAAAGTTCACATATTTTTCAGTGGATTACCATCAGAATTTAAAGATCGGATTGAGTATGACAAGCCTCGGTCACTTAAAGAATTCATTGGGAATTTGAAGCACTGTTAGGAGAAACAAAAGTGTAAGACAGAATCCCAACAAGGTTGTAAATGGAAAGACAAGATTAAAGGTAAATAGAAATTGAAGCTAACAAGGCCCCAGGATGCAAGTGAGCAAGAGAATGTTGTACCTTACAATAAGTTTGATGGACCTCGGCTTGTAGAACAGCAGAACAAAGGTGATGGTAGGAGGTAGTTACAGTGTTGGACATGTGGCAAAGAGCATATTAAGAAAGATTTCCCACAAAATTAGGGTGGAAGACCTCAGATCTACAATGCACAGGAAGCGCGGACAGTTGGGGATGTTGGGTAGAGCATTCCCTGGATCTATGCATCATTGGGTAACAGGAATGTAGAACACTAGGAATTTATTATCAAGATGGGCGGTAACCTTTGTGATCAATTTGTTTCTATTTTGATTGATCCTATATCTAATTATAGTTATGTTAATACTATTCTAATGGATAAGTGTGGTTTGAATAAAGAATTACATGCAGAATCTTGGTTAGTGTAGTTGGCTATAGGTACAAAGAAGAGAGTTCATCATTGGGTAAGAGCTTGTGCATTTGAGTTGAATGGTATGCCTATGTTAGTGCATATGAATGTACTTCCATTGGGATCATATAGTATGTTGTTAGGTATGGATTGGTTTTATCTTCGAAGATCCAAAGTAGATTGTTATGACAAGGTTATTGAATTCTCAGATGACATTGGAGAACAAAGAATCTTGCAAGGTAAGAAAAAGGAAACATCAGTCATAATGGTTACAACTATGCAGGAAAAGCACAATTGTAGAAAAGGGTGTGTGTTATTTGTAGTACATATTTCTAGTGATAAAGGTAAGGATGTTAAGGATGAAGAATTTTTGAAGACGTGCCCGATTTTACAATAGTTTCAGGATGTATTTCCCGCAGAGATTTCAGAGTTGCCACCTCACAGGGAAGTGGAATTTTGTATTGAGTTGGTACCAACAGCATCACCAGCATTAAAGGCACCTTAAAAATGAGCACTCCATAGTTAGTGGAATTGAAGTTGTAGTTGAAGGAAAATGCTTAACAAAGGATACATTAAGCCAAGTGTATCGTCATGAGGTGCAACAAAGTTGTTTGTGAAGAAGAAGGATGGTACTCTTTGGTTATGCATTGATTACAGGAATTTGAATAAGGTAATCATCAAGAACATATCCATTTTCGAGGATTGATGAATTATTTGACCAGTTGAAGGGAGAAGTGTTTTTCTCAAAGATTTACTTGAGATCAGGATACCATCAGGAATGCATTAAATAAGAGGACATCTATACGACTGTTTTCCAAACTAGGTATGGGAATTATGAGTTTATTGTAGTTCCATTTGGTTTGAATAATGCTCCAGTTAATTTTATGTGCTTGATGAATAGTGTGTTGTGTCCTTATCTGGACAAGTTTGTTATTGTATTCATTGATGACATCTTGATATATTCTAAGAATGAGGAAGAGTGTGTTGAACACTTAGTAGCAGTATTGAGATTTCTAAGAGAGCATTAGTTGTATGCCAGTCTTAGAAAATCAAGTTTCTTTTAGACAGAGGTACATTACTTGGGACATGTGGTTTCCAAGGAAGGCATAGCAATGGATTTGGAAAAGATCAAAGCTCTTATGGAATGGGAAACTCCTAGGAATGTAGATAAGGTCAAATCATTCATGAGGTTATTATAGGAGGTTCATTGGGAACTTCTCACGAATTTCCTATCATATTACATCATTTCAAAGGAAAGGAAATAAATTTGAATGGATAGAGGAATGTGTAGCAAGTTTTGAATAGTTGAAGTAGTTGCTTACAAATGCTCCAGTTCTCAAGATTGTGGATCTGGATAAAGAGTTCATAGTATGTACAAATGCTTTCAAGAGAGGACTTGGTGGAGTCTTGATGTAGGAGCGATAGGTGGTATATTACAAATCAAGGAAATTGAATGAGCATGAGAAAAATTATGTGATGCACGATCTTGAGTTGGCAGCGACCTTCCATGCATTAAATATGTGGAGACATTGTCTTCTTGGCTGGAGGTTTGTATTTATGAGTGATCACAGTGGATTGAGATACCTATTTGACCAACCAAATTTGAATGTTAGGCAAGCTAGATGGTTGGCCATGATCAGTGAGTTTTACTTCGAGATCAGGTACATTAAGCGAAAGGAGAACATGGTTGTAGATGCTCTTAGAAGAAGAGTATAGGTAAATCACATTGTAGCTATGAGTTCATATGGAATAGATTTACGGGATCGTATCTTATAGGCAAGTTATCAATATTATAGGTATAGGGACCTTAGGCATAGGTTACAGCAAGGTACAAGTGATCAAGATGTGGACTATTATCTCATAGCATATGGTTTGGTCAGATTTAGGGACAGGATCTGTGTGTCAAACAATAGTGAGCTCAAGAAGCTTATCTTGAGGGAATTTCATGATAATTCATATTCAGGTCACCTAGGATACCAAAAGACATTGACACAAGTGAATAAGTTATACTATTGGTAGAATCTAAAGAAGGAAGTGGCAAAGTTTGTGGCTAGATGTTTTGATTGTCTATAGGTAAAAGCAGAGTGTAAGCATCCAAGTGGTCTACTACATCTGATTCTAATTCTAGAGTGGAAATGGGAGGTCATTTCGATGGACTTCATTACAGGTTTTCCAAGGACATCTAAATAGCATGATTCTGTCATGGTTTTGGTGGACAGGTTGACAAAGGTAGCACACTTCATTCTGATGAAGTTTACGTATTAAGCTTTTGATGTAGCAGAGGTCTTCATTAGAGATATAGTGAGATCGCATGGTGTTCTTAACAATATTATTTCAGATAGGGATGATAAGTTCACTTCCATATTTGGGAAAGAGTTATTTGAAGGATTGGGTACAGAGTTGGCCTTCACCACAGTTTATCATGCATATATAGATGGACAGACAGAGAGGGTCAATAGGATTTTGGAGGACATGTTTAGAATGTATCTTATGCATCAGCAGTGGAAGTGGGAAGAGTATCTACCATTGGTTGAATTTTCTTACAACAATGGGTATTAGGAGTCACTAAGGATGAGTCCATTTGAGGCACTTTATGGATGGAGTTCTAATACTCCCATCAGTTGGAGTGATCCAGTGAATAGGGTGTTGATAGGACCGGACATGCTGGTAGAAATATAATAGGAAATGCAGTTTATCAAGAAGAAGCTAAAGGAAACACAATATAGATAGAAGAGTTATGCAGATCAACATAAGACATTTAAGGAGTTTCAGATTGGGGAGCATGTGTATTTGCACATAAATCCCAAGAAGATGTCCTTGAGGATTGGGTCAAGTGTGAAATTGGCACCTCAGTATTGCGGACCTTTCGAGATCCTTGAGAGGATTACACCATTGGCCTACAAACTTGCACTACCTCTGACAGTGAAAGTGATGTTTCCCATGTTTCATTTCTTAAATATATGTAAAGGATGTTGATCATGTTATAGATTGGTATGTATTGCAAGTGGATCCAGAAGGATAATTCCAGCCGAAACCTTATTGAATTTTGACAAGAAAGATGCTCATGATTTGGAACCTTGTAATCGAGCAGGTTAAAGTGTAGTGGAAGCACTTTGGACCTAATGAAGCTACACGAGAGATGCTTGATCAGATGCAGGCTATGTATCCTTCATTGTTTGTCGATTGAGGAAAAGAAGTTTTGTTATATGTATATGGATGTAAATACCGCAATGAGTTGTGTTATAAAGATCCAATAAGTAGTATGGTTGTCATGTTGTTATGATTGTCTTGTTGGGTTTGCTTTTCAGTAGGTTTTTCATTGTAAATATTGCATCGAGCTAAGTTATAAAGCTCCACAAGAAGTATCTTTTGGTTTTCAGTGGTTTTTCTAGTTGTAGGTGTCAATGAACACCGAGGATGGCGTTCTCCTAAGGGGGATGGGTTTATAACAGCCTCAGGTTAAAATTTCATGTAATAAAATAATAAAGGAAAAATAAGACCAAGGTCATGGGACACCTATTCCAAACTGAATGATGGGAAAAACATCCTAGTGGGCGTTCATTTGGTTTATTATGGCTTAGGAGAAATTGGAAAAGGAAATGGCAAAGGCTTTGGAAAGGAAAGACGCATTAATTGGAATTTTATTTATGAAAATAAAGGAAATTAGGAGAAAAAGAAGGTGAAATGTCACAAGTTGCATGTGAGGAGGAAAATGAAGGAAAAATAATGGAAATTAAAGAAAATGAAGGCATCGTTAATAAAAAAGTTTTATGAGGATCAGTTCACAACCTTTTGTCAATTCAGTTTTGTAGCTCCCTCTCTATTCTCTCTACTCTCTTGTACTATTTCACACTTAAATCATTCTTGGAGCACTCTAGCATTAGAGAAAGGAAGGTAATGGAAGGACAAGAAAGCAAAGGGAAGCAAAGATCAAGCAAGGTAGAGTTGGATCAAGCAACTACATCAGGATTACTTGTATTTATCGAGTTGCATGTATGATTTCCTTGCTAGTTCTGGCATACATGGTGCATGCATGTGTGTATTTAGTTCTCTTATTGTCATTGGCATGGGTTTTTCCAGGTGTGGCAATGGTTTCAGCCTTTCCTTGTCATTTCCGAATAGCCATGGTGTGATGGGGTTATTTTACTTAGTTGAGTTGGATTTTCAGATGGTTTCTAAACTGGGTGGGGTGGTCTCAGGAAAATTCCTAAAGGTCTAAGAATCCCTTAGCTGGTAATAGTGGGGTGCACAGTAAAGCCTGAGGGTGGAGATGGGAAAATTCCTCACGGTTTTGGTGGAGAGATCTGAAGACATCCATGCTTGTTTAAGGCATAGTGATCCCTTGACCGATATATGGTCGGATTGTGGTAAAGCTTGTAGTGTATGTTTCTTTGTTTGGGCCTAGGAATCCCTTGACTGGTAATGGTGGGATACATGGTAAATCTTGGTTGTATAGATAAGGGTTTCATTCCTGGGAATCCATTGATCAGTAATGGCAAGATACATGGGAAAGCTTGAGAATCCCTAGTTGGTTTTGTTGTGAGTCCCACATTCATGCTTGGAATATAGCACGAGGGTGATTGGTTGAAAGAAATATTTGGCTCAGCCCAATCTATGGTCAGGTGGTACGTGGAAATCCCTGACTTGGTTGGCTTTTGCATATGTTAATAAGAGCTATTTTCCCTTGTATTTCATGAGTAAATGTACTTTTTATTATGTGGCTTTAGTGGTTGTCCTATCATTATTATTTATCTAGTTATATGTTGGTTATAAGCATGGTTTTATGACAGACTTTCGTTATGGCTCTCATCATGTTTTGATTAGGAAATGAAATGTAAATGAATGTATAACCTAATAGATGATAATGCAAATATTTTGGGAGGGCATCAGACCTTCTTGAAAAATCTCAGATAAGTATGAGGCCATTATGTTCATATGTGTTTTTATGACCTATATGTTACATGTTTATGATGTGTTTTATGAAATTCCTATCATGGCTAGGATGGGTCAGGTTGAGTCCTTGATCAAGTTTTGCAATAGAGTCCTTGTCTTCTTGTTATTTATCATTTCATAGTGTCTCATCAATTTTTGGGTAGAGGCATGGGTCTTAGCCCTAAAAAAGTGGCTTAAATATCATGGTCATTGGCATAGAACTGGCTGAAAAATATTGTATTTGTTGGGAAGCAAGCTTGTGGGAGAGAATGGATGGTTTCATTCACATGGAGGCCTTGTCATGGGAGTGACTAGGGGTTTAATTCAGTGAAATGCTATGTTAACTCAGGGGTTGGGCACCTGCAGTGGTTGGTTGTCTCTTGGGGGTCCTATAGCACCTGAGGGAGGTCTGTAAAGTGTTGGTTCATTAGTTCCACTTCCTTAAAGTGATCTAGGAGTTCAAATCATATCATATTAACTCTTCATCACATATTTACCCCAGTGGACCCGTAAGCTTGGGTAAGTGTGGGAGGAGTGCGTTACAGGGGCAGTTCTCAGTTTGGTGATCTAATGATTTACATTAGATGGACGTGTGTAGTAGAGGTTAGTGTAGTCCCTAGCCAAGTTCCCCTATTGCCAAAAATTGTAGTAGACTATTGTGCTTTGTACTCAGCCAAATCCTCCTCTTCCTTGACCCGGTCCTCTAGGTCCTCTAGCCATAATGCCTCACCCTTGGCCTTGTTAATTTTATTGTCCACCCTGGTTATACGCAACTTGGTTGAACCCGGTAATCACAGTCTTTGTCCCTTAGGGTCCTTGCACCTAGAAAGAGTCAAAAATGCAGTCACGTGTCAACTCTAGCGCGTGGAAATGATGGATATCATGCCCTACATAGTTGAAAAATTTGAAAAACAAATTGAAGGTCATAGCCTCATACTTCTGCATCATTGGACAACTCGTCGGTATGTGGCCCCACAGTTGAAAAATCTCACACCACATTCCTCTGTCATGCACAAGCGGATTTGTTGCACCAGTCACCATGTATTTTGTCAACATCTTGCATTAATTTCTATCTTGGCGTGTTGTCTGACAGATGATACACCAATTCCTTATATTTTCCCTTCCCCATCTTCAAATCCTAAATTTGTAAGGTTAATGCAGCAATTTGTGGTTGGACCTGTGTCATGCCATTGTTCTCTCCACCTCCTCCTAGCAAAGCCTCTAGTTTCAGTGCAAGTTCTAAAGCCTATGACTATGTGCCTATCCAATGTTGTGTCAATGGCACCCTGATATGTGGAAGGATTCCCACAATTAACCATTCTTTACGCTTTGCATCTGGGATCTGGAATGTCATCGTGTCATTCAAAACTTTGAATCATTGGTCAAAGTCCCATACTAACTAACCTAGATCCTATGTGATTTCCTTAAATTATGTAATGCATTGGGACTCTGACTTCAGCTTCTAGATCTCCCTAATCAAATCCTACTTGATATCTACTGGAGTCCTATTTTTTCCATCTAGAGTCACACTTTTGAAGTTCATATACCATGTCAACGCGTGGTCCCTAAAAGTTTCTTACAGTTGCGTAATATTTGTAGCCTCATCCTAAACCTGCTTGGTTGTCAAAACAACCTCACACATGACTATCTGTTGTTCTTGGTACTTTGTCCTAGCACCATAGAACATTTACATTCACAATTATACGCCCAACATTGTGTTATTTTTAGTACTTCATGACGAAGTAATTCCTCCTGCACTTGTTTAACTACCAGACTATGAACCACTCTGAACTTGGTTACCCTGTGTAGATCCTCCTACAGTCTGACCAATTCCACTAATACTAGTATTTCCTCCTCTTTTACTATAGTTACCTTCTATGCTAGTTGTATCAGTGCACTGAGTACTTACCTCCTAGTTTGTAGATGCACGCAGGGTTGTGGGATCAACACCAAGCACGGTTTGATTCTAATGTTCTAGTTCCAAATCTTTTGTACTGTGTGGACTCAGTTGTTCTCCTTCTCCTTCCTTTTTTCGCGGCATACCAAATTGTTTCCCTTTGTAGCTATGGTCACTAACACTACTCCTTTTCCTTTGGTGACCTATCATAGCCCCTCCCTCTGGGCTTCTTCTCTTGACAAGCATCGACGCTAACTAACCTCGTCCCTTTTCAACCCACTGAATTCTCCTTCCACTCCTCAAAGTGACGCCCTTGTATATCTCTTGCTCCATTTTATTCCTTATTCTTCATGTGTGAGCGCATTGTCAGCTTCCACCATAGCCTTACCTATTCTCCTTTCCTTTTCCTCAAACCATCTCCTCATTCAGCACTACTTCTTCTTACACATGGGCAGCCTAGTTTCTCATGTCATTAGATTCTAGAGGCAAAAATATATGGTCATATAGCATCTTGATAAGTAATAGTATTGACCTTATACACCTGCCTCTCAGTCCCTTCAGAAATTTCCACTCCATTGTAGTGTAAAACATTGTCACTTCCACTGCAAACTCGACAATATATCCTTCCAACACGCTTTCAAACTAAAAATCAATAGCATGGGAGGTTTTATTTCTTACCACTTGGAGTTGACCTAATTCCTTCGGTGGCCACTTCCTTGGTCTGTCATGGGTAGAAGTTGGGTTGTTGTCCTTTAATCGTTGGATCCACTCTATCAGTATGTTTGGGAACTCCACAAAGAAAAATTCATGGAAATCAATACACATGTACTTTTACAACCGTTTCTTTGTGATCTAATTCCTTTCCCTGATTTATTTCACTCCAAATGCATTCTCGTTCTATTTAAGCCACCTGGTGATCTCCTTATGGGTGGGGTACCATGGCTTCAACATTCCTACAAGAAAATCCCATCACACAACCATCCTAGCCCCAGCAACAAAACCATTTGTTGGTGCATGGAATTCTAATAGACCTGGGATTTGTTATGCAGTGGCTAACAAAAACCCACTCAACATTGGCCCTTTCAGCAACACCCACAAAGTGGGTGAAGTCTCACCCATGATGTTAATGGGTGACTATCGGAAACAGGTTTTTGTAGTTTTATGGGAGTATCTATGGCCTATGACACTAAACTCCCACCCGACAAACACTTCACCATCTTCCTAGTATACGCACCATGCAGTTCTTTAAGCCCCTCAATTCACTAGACAACATACAATTCTGAAGCGATAGTGCGCAAGAGGCCACTATGAGTTACACTCTCAGCCATTAGTGGTTATCTTGTCAATCTCAAAGATTAGTGCCTTTATAGATAGAAAGTGTTGTCTAACAATACTTACTCATCATACAAACATCCAAACCATTGAACACATTCATAAGGATTTGAAATTGTAATAACTGAGTGAACATACAAAAATCCCATATAGCATAAACAACAATGTACATTTAGACATCAACACAAAACATAGAGGGGGGAACTCAAACATCCATTAGATTATATTATCATAAAAGAGAAAGGTGTTACACATTGTGTTACAATCATAAGACCAACAGGCTCACTAGCCTTTCAAATCATAACATGTACAAACAGCGAACAAAACCCATAGTCCAAAACCCAGATATATATATATATATATATATATATAGATATATAAGCATAAATATTATAGTCGGGTTGCCCAACAGCTACAAAATCTAAAATGCATGCCTATAACTATGTACATACATACACAAACATCACATAACCAAGAAAAAAATCCATATTTTCACTTCCTCCTTCGTCCAACATCCCACCCCGCATTCGGTATTCAACATCTCTTTTTATCCTCATGTGGAAGCCCTTCAAATCTTCTCGACCTTTTACTTGATCTCTCTATTTGTCCTGCAAACTGTTGGGATATTTCCTTATCTGATCTTTGAGCTAACTCATGCATAATAATGGCCCTTCAAAATATCTTCCCATCGAACTGCTCCACTTCACCATTCCTCATTCACCTGCAAAATATCCATAACCTCCTTCCTACCATGACATCCTTTTTCAACTCCATCCTACAACAAAATCCTAACTATTGATATTTCTGTGCATGCACCCCCTGCCTTTGGGCACCGCTACCTTCTTCCTGTGTGAAATCCACCTACATCACTCCTTACCTCCTGCACCAGCCTTTTCCTTCGCGCCATCCATACCTTTCGCACCCCTCAGTCGTTTTGTGTGGTCCCACACTTAACAAAATTAAAAAATTAAAAAATTGGGCTCCAACAGTATACATTAAATCCAACATTACTTTAGAGCTCTGCATGAATAAATATATAAATAGCATAATCATAGGAATAAATTTTAGTATCATAAATTAAACATTACAACTTCTAGTTTCTCCTGATAATAACTAAGACTTCTAACAAATTACTAGGCCTTTATTGTACTATCCCTTGGTTTCTATTATATATTTGGGTCATGCATTAAGAAATGCTTGCTCTATTTATGCCTGTATACTTCTATAGGATTTATTGAGATTTATCGCAAGTGAGGCTTAATCATACATGCTTAATGGTTTATATTTTACTAGACCCAAATCTTACCCCTATAACTGTGGAAATGGGGGAGGTATTAGATGACCTAAACACCTTCATATCACTATGTTGGATTTAAATGAAAATTTTAAAATGTGTACTACATTCTAAATTCCATACAAGAAAAGACATAAATTTTTCATATTTATTTTGCCAACAAAATTTAAAGAGAAAATGGAAATAATCATAGGGATTAGAGGCAATACTTATATAAAATTATCAAAATGGAAACTGACTTGGGAATGAGCCTTTTCCACCCAACTCTAGGGTCAACTGCACCAATACTTTCTCTAGTTGGCCACTCACTAGCTAGATTACAATATCACAAGGGGAAACTATCAACACATAGAAAATTAGGGTGGGTGAATGCAACTCTCCTTCATAAGAACATAAACATCAAATAACTCATTTGTCTCCTGAGCTTGGGGTCTTTACAAAATATCAGATGCATGTTAGCTAACAAAGATGGGAATACATAAATCCATTCACTACTCTATAGTCCCGCAACAATTTCCATTCTCATTGGTTCTCATACTGGCCCAATATACATAAATTGACAATCCTCACTATTCATCTAGCATATAGAGTCTTTGATGAGTAATGGGCATGCAAAATTTGTTTTCAAAGAGCCCAAAGCACACCAACGATGTTTCAATCCATGATTAGCACTTTTGTAGGTGTATTTGGGTACCCAAAACTCCATATACACACTCAGAATAATAAATAAACTTTTCACTCAAAAATGGCATCTCTTTGCTCACAAAATCACTACTCTAGGCACCCATGTGCCTCTACTCACTATGGGTGTCTCTCTTTGTGTGTGAATTAATGAATTCCATATGTGAATGAATGTCTTACACTCTTTTTCCTTCATGGGTTTCTACCCCCTATAGATTTTTCCATAATTAATGCAGTGTGTTATTATATAGTTCCATATTTACCTTAGTCTCCCAAGCAATCCATGGGTTAACTTTAAAATCCAAGAAATGTACTCAGCCCATTTATTCCATTAAGTTATGAAGCACTATTTTAGTTGCCACCACAACTTCCATATTTATGAGGATGATTTCTCCAACTAGCCAATCCTTTAAAACCAATTGATTCTTGGAAAAGAGTGAAAAAAATTAAAATTCAAATTCAAATTTCATGGCAAGGCTTTTGGCAACACAACTCCCATAATGCCCTCATCATTTTCCCACTTGTGATACCATAATCTATATCTAATCTAGATTGGATCATTATACTATTTATCATGCATATTGATGCTTTTAGAGTGGAAAAAGTGGAGGAATCATCTCACATGACCATTTTATATATGGGTCATCATTCGCCGAATTGGGGTCTAAAACCTTTTGAAAGTAGTTTGAGGCATCAAATGGCATTTTTGTGGGGTAAAACTTTATCGCTTAAGTGTAGCACCGTCTGGTGCTATTATACACATAGGTTCATTTCCAACGGGGCAAGAATCACCTCAATCAGTTTGTAATCAAAAGTTATGCCACCTGTAAATTGAACTTCCTGTTTTGACCACCATGATTTGAGAGGATGCCACACCAGCCCCCATTATGGAAAGGGGCTAGTCACATGGTCATGATGAAGAAGACTTTAGAAGATTTAATATTTTAGCTATAGTTAAGATTTGAAGAATTCAAACTTAACCACTAATTGGCTATCAAGTTGTTTTATAACTGGGTCATTAGGAGGAAAAGATGTTCCATTCTATTTGAGTGCATTTTGTTCCATAGATGAGCATAATAGTTGAGAGTGGATATAGAGAGAGAAAATAGAGAGTGTTTCTGCATTGTAGTAGCCCATGAGCCATATGTATCACTTCTTTGAACTTGCATCCATTTCCATTTCGAGAAAGAGAGAGCAGAGTAGCCTCACCTTCCAACTCGATTTTCTCCCAAAAGGATTTCCAGGTCATATCTTATGCTATTAAGGTTGTGAGTGATCATATTTTTGTCTTTTCTCTATTTTTTGCATTTTCTGTATTACATGCATATAAAAAATAACTTAATGAATCTAGAATTCTAAGGAAAATAACCCTCATAATATAGATTTTGGACTTTTAATATAAATTATCAGATCTGTTGTGACAAATTATTTAATGGAATATCCATGGAATTTTAAAGATCATATTGGTATCAAAGTGAGTTTATTTGGGTATATTATGGGGTTTTGTATGGGATCTGGGCCGATTAAGTCAAAAGCCATAAAACCCTAGTCATGGCTAAAAAATCTATGAATAACCCTTAAGATACCCCAGAGGAGAGGTTTGTACAAATGGAAGCACAAGTCACAAACATAAAGCATAATGCGAGCCTCTTCATGGTGACCTTGACCAATAATATTAGGTTATTTACATAATATGGAGTTTCTAATGTGGAGGTAAAATAAGAGGGGAAAATGACAAATCGAGAAGAACCATAGAGAGGATCTAAGAAAGCACCCAAAAAGAAACAACCTAGTTCAAGTGGTGTGAACCATTCATAGTCCCTATTCAAAATGGAAGTGAAGGTCAATATCAAGCCATATCAAGTTGAGATTTATGTTTTGAACTTAAATAGAGGAAGAACATAAGATTTCATTTGCTTGGTTGAAATTATAGGGCCATGCCCGGACATGGTGGGAAAGCCACACAAAGACTCTTAAGTTGGAGGGAGATCCTCTAGTTAGTAAGTGGGAGGATTTCAAGACTCTCATAAACTCATAGTTTTACCCTATTGGGTATGTAGAGGACCAATGGATCAAGTTGCATTACTTCAGGAAGAAGCAAGGGTAGAGTGTATAGGAGTACAACACAAAATTTAGAACGATGGCCATAATGTTGGGTATCTCTCCAAAGAACCCAGTTTTACTCATCAAATATCTTGGGGGTCTACACATCTGGAAGTAAGTGATGTTGTTGAAACCTAGATTAATGGATGAGACTTGTGTACGGGCACAATAAGTAGAGAACATAGGCTAGAAGAAAGGGAAATCAAGTGGTTCAAAGAAGAAGAAGCTTACAAGAAGGGGAAGAAGAAGTGGAAAGGGGGGAAAGGAAAAAAAGATAGCAGCCACAACATGCCAATGAAACTATCCTAGTAACCACTACAACCACAGTAACATTGATAGTCATATAAAAAACAAGTGTCAGAAGTTGCATCAATAGCTCAACCCGAAGAATAGAAAGAAATATGCTAAGAAGAAAAATATCATGGCCACATATTCAAGTAATTCGGTGGAAAGAAACTCTATTGTGGATGAGAATATTGTTTGTACATTAGTGCAGAAGGGGGTGAAAGCTAAGTAGCCTTCAACAACAAGAAGAGAATAAAATTATTTGACTCTTAAATATAGAGATAAAGGTCAAGAACACTAATATTGATGATATGTTCACCTCAAGATCACAAGAAAATCTCATTGTAGTAGATTTGGTCAACAAATTGGGATTGCAAGTTCGTGATCATCCAAGCCCAAATCCATTGGGATGGGTAACAACTAAATTCATATTTGTTGTCAGTGTCGATTTTATTGATGAAGTAGAACTAGATGTGGTTCCCCTTGATATATATGGAAAGGTGTTTGGAAGTCCCTATATGCACATGCAGGATACAATCTTCATGTAGAGAGCCAACCAATACCACCTCATAAAGGATGGAAAATCCTTCATCATCAACATGCACAAGGGAAAGTCAAAAATTTCACCAGTAAGTGCCAACCAAGCCAAGAAACTAATAATTTCTATCAAATCAATTTAAGAGAAAATCAATTTGTATAGAAGTCAATGAGAGCAAAGACATCCCTCGAGAGGTGTACTAAGGAAAAAATACAACAATTGGAAGAGTTTCTATAGGCACACAGGGGTGTTTTCCAGTAGCCTAAAGGGATATTTCCCTAGAGGGAAGTGGAGAATGGGATCTAATTATTTTCAGATTCCTCATTTCCAAAAATTGGGTTGCACATACAATTTGTTATCGAATCAAGTGAGATGAATAAGTAGTTGCAACAACTACTAAAATAGGGTTTCATTCAGCCAAATACCTCACCAAGTGAGTCACCCATAATCATTGTTCCGAAGAAGGATGGGATTTGGTGGATGTGTATTGACTATAGGGTATTAAACAAAATTATGCTCAAGAATATGTAACCCCCACCCAATATAGAGGATCTACTAGGTTAGCTACAACAAGCCAAATACTTCACCAAGTTGGACTTAAAGTCTAGATATTATTAGGTTCAAGTCAAAGAAGAAGATACCTTGAAGACTACCATCAAAACTAGGCAAGGTTTGTATGAGTGGTTAGTCATGTTGTTTGGCCTATGCAATCCACTAACTACATTTATGAAGATAACGAATGTTATATTGTTCCCTTTTACAGATTCATTTGTTATTTTTTATTTGGATGATATAATGGTATGTTGGGAGGAGCGCATCTCACAAATGATGTAGGTGCTAGAGACATTGAAGAAGTACCAGTTGTTGGAAAATCTTAAGAAGTGTGAGTTTACACAACAATATTTGGTGTATATAGGGTATGTGGTAGGTGGAGGAGAGTTGAAGATATATTTTTCCAAGATGGAAACCATCATGAAATGGTTGGTTCCTACTAATGTTTCTAAGGTCAATATTTTTGTTGGGGAAGCACAATATGTGAGGAAGTTTATAGCCTCGTTTTCAGTAGTAGCAGCACCACTCCACGATATAATAGCAAGTGGTAAGATTTTCTAGTGGAGATAAGGTATACAGAGGGCCTTTGAGGAGTTAAATAAGAATATTAGTCAAGCATCGATTCTTGAATTACTGAACTTACAACATCCCTTTGAAGTGGAGACAGATATGAGTGGGAATGTTATGGGAGTAGTCTTGATGCAGGGAGGAAGACCTATATACTATCATTCTGAAGTATTTCATGGGGAAATTCTCAACTACCCTACCTATGACAAGGGGGTATATGCCTTGTGCAAGCTATGAGGAAGTGTAAACACTATGTTTTGGGATAGGAGATAGTAATCCATAGAGATCACTGGCCAGTACATTAACTGCAAGCATAGAGTAAGCTACAACAGACTAAGCATTACAAGTGGATGGGATTTCTAGTAGTTTCATTTAGGGATCAAGTACAAGAAGGAAATCACAAACAAGTTGGTTGATATTATTTCAAGGAAACCCACATCAAATATCATGTATTTGGGAACTCTTATTAACATGAAACATTTCACCAATGATGCATATAGAGAGGCATGCATAGAGGATGAGGACTTCAGGTGTTTCAACAGTTGCAAAGCTAGAGTCATTTACATGTCGGTTACAACATAGTTGACTACCATCTCTAGAATGGGTTAATCTATAGTTTAGGTCAATTATGTGTTCCTAAAGATGATCGATTGTAGTTGATTAGAGAGGATCACACCTCTAAGGTTGCGGGACATTTTGGTGTAGGGAAGACAATGGCCCACTTGAAAAGGTATGTATATTGGCCTTAGATGTAAGAAGAGTTAACTAGGTTCATAAGATGATGCATTTTTTGTTGTACCATCAAGCCCATTAAAGGAAATGGTCTATATCATCCCTTACCGATACCTACTCGTCCTTGGGAAAGCATTTCCATGGTCTTTGTGGGAGGTATAACAACAATTAGGAAGGGACACTACTATTGTTTCTGATAGTTGATATCATTAGAAAAATGTGTGTTCTAATGCCCCCTATAAAAATACCATTGGCGGGAAAGAAGCGACAAACTTGTTCTTTGGAAAAATATGGGTGCATTTTGAGATACCAAGGAGCTTCATTTCAGAAAGACACACAAGATTTATGAAAGAATTTTGGACGACATTGTAGGAGAAGATGGACATGAAGTTAAAGAGGTATATAGTGTTCCATCCATAGATAGATGGGAAAATAAACGTAGTCAATAAGACTTTGATAGAAATTTTGTGGGGTTGTAATTAGAAGCATATGAAGTCTTGAGATGGAAATATGTTATATATACAACACTCTTATAATAGAGCATTCCACACTTTTACTAGTAAGTCCCCATTTGAAACTAGTTTTCAATATTTTCCACCTTCACCTCTAGATACTGCATATGGGTAGCAAAGAGGAGTGAGGGAGGATCTTAGAGGGGACGTCTTAAGGGAAGAAAAAATTATTGAGGAGATGAGGTAGATATTTTTACAGGTACAGGAGACATTGCAGAAATCACAAGAAAAACAGAATGTTAGGCATGACCATAATAGAACAAAGAATCATTCAAGGTGGGAGAACGAGTATGGTTACATTTGAACAAGGAGAGCCTATAGGGTCTCGATAAGAAATTCAAGGCTCTGAATATGGTCCCTTTGATATATTGGAGGAGGTGGAAGATAATTCATATAGACTCAGTCTACCCCCATACATGTGCATTTACTCGATGGTGAATGTAGAGAATATGAAACTCTACGTCCTTCCACGCTAGATCAAGAATAGGAACAGGTCCTACCTTTTGTAGAGGATTTAGCACCATAAGCTTAGGTAGAGTTAAGAGAGGATACTATTTTGCATAAGAGATCCAGAACAACAAGATAGGGGAAGCATGACATTTGGCATATTGGGTTAAAAGGATAGCTTCCAAGCAAGACTAAATGGTACACTTGAGAGAATGCAGAGGAAAATTTTCCTCACCTCATTCAGTAGAAGCTTTTGGGGACCAAAATCCTCCCAAAATTGGGAGGTAGGATCTATATTAGATCATTATATCATTTTTCATCCATATTGATGCTTTTAAAGTGGAAAAAGTGGAGGAATCAACTCATTGGACCATTTTTTATCGATAGGTCCCAGTTTGGCGAATTAGGGTCTAAAACCTTCTAGAAGCAGTTTGAGTCATCAAATGGCATTTTATGGGGGTAAAACTTTGTCACTTAAGTGCACACCATTAGCACTATTATATACATAGATACCTTTCCAACAATGCAATAATTGACTTGATCATAGTTCATATTCTAAGGTTATGCCACCTAGAAGTTTAACTTCCTATTTTTCCCACCATGATTCGAGAGGATGCCACATAAACCCCCATTATTCATGGAAAACAAGATAGCCACATGATCATGATGAAGAAGACTAGAGAAAAAATAATATTTTAGCTCTAATTGTGACCATGATCAAGAAGACTAGAGAAAAAATAATATTGTTAGCTCTAGTTCAATCCAGGCAATCCTCCATGCCAATGATAGATCACAACCAATAATCCACATGCATATGCCATTCATGCCAAAACTAGTGAAGGAAACATACATTCAACTCAGTACCTGCAAGAAAATATGATGTAGCTACTGATCCTGATGCCCTCTTCGACTTTCTTCCTCTTCCTTTTCCTTCTTGCTCCAAGAATCGAAGTATGCCACACCCACCAAGAGTGCTCCAAGAAAACTCTAAGTCTCCAAGAGTATGAGAGAGAGAATGATGAGAGAGCTCCAAAACTGAATTGACAAAAGGTTACCAACTGATCCTTAGAAGCATTTTTATGAATGAGGCCTCTATTTTCTTCATTTTCAATTATTTTCCTTTATTTTCCTCCTCACAAGAAACATGTGACATTTCACCTCCTTTTTCTCCTAATTTCCATTATTTTCATAAATAAATGTGCCAAAAATTCCTTTTTTCCTTTCCAAAGCCTTAGCCATTGCCTTTGTCAATTTCCTTAGCCATAAACAATCACAAGTGATCCCCATCACTAGGATTTTTCCCAACATTTAGCTTGGAATAAGTGTCTCATCATCCATGGTTATTATTTTTCCTTTATTTAATTTTATTACATGGAATTTTAACAAGGTTGTTATAGAACTCTCCCCCTTGAGGGAACATCATCCTCGGTGTTCAACAACACCTATAACCACAAAATTTTTGTAAGAAAAATATATTGTTGATGGAGCTTTATAACTTAGCTCAATGTAGTATTTACAATGATCAACCTATTGAGAAGCAAACCAACATGAAACATAACAACATAACATCATAATGACATGACACCCATACCACTTATTGGAGATTTATAACATATATCATGGCAATATTTACATCCATATACATATGTACATATACTAAACATCACCAAAACATATATCAAAACATATACCAAAGCATATACCAAAACATTATGCCAAAATTGCTTCGCCTCAACCAGAAACAAGGAAGGATACATAGCCTGCATCTGATCTGTCATCTCCCATGTAGCTTCAATAGACCCAAAGTGCTTCCACTACACCTTAAATTGATCAATTTCTCGGTTCTAGAGCATGCGCACCTTTTTTCTGCAATATATACTAGGGCTCCAGCTGGAATTCTCCATCTGGTTCCACCTATAATACAAACCAGTCAATCATATGATCAACATCTTTAACATACTTCTTAAGTAATGACACACGGAAAACATCATGGACTTTTATTCTCAGAGGTATTGCAAGTCGATAGGCTACTGACCCAATCCTCTCAATGATACTGAAGGGTCCACAAAATTGTGGTGCCATCTTGGCACATGATCTAATCCATAAGGAGCTCTTCTTTGGTTTGATGCGCAAGTACACCTGTTCTCCAACTGGGAACTCCTTGAACAACTTATTCCAATATGCATAGCTCTTCTGCCTATCCTATGTTGCCTTTATATTTTTCTTGATTACCTGCATTTCTTATTCCATGTATGCCAACATATCTAGTCCAATAAATATCATGTTGGATCACTCCAACTAATGGGAGTGTTACAACGTCATTCATACAATGCCTCAAAATGACTCATCCTCAAAGATTCTTGATACTTGTTGTTGTATGTGAACTCTTCTGATGGAAGATACTCTTCCCAGTTCTGTTGTTGATGCATCACATACATCCTCAACATGTCCTCCAATATCCTGTTGACCCTCTCTGTTTGTCCATATGTCTACAGATGACAAGCCATACTGAAGGCCAACTATGTGCCCAAACCTTCAAATAACTCCTTCCAAAACTTGGAAGTGAACTTCACATCCTTTTCTGACACAATATTCCTTGTAACACCATGAAATATGACCACATCTCAGATGAATACATGTGCTACATCATTGTTGGGATGGGGTCCCCTAGGTCAAATTTTGTAAAGTTTTGTTAAATATTGTAAATTCTCTACATTTTGAGGAGCAGAGCACGAGTAGCGGAAGTCGATAGGAGCCAAAGGGGCTTTTAGAAGGTCAAAGCCCCTTAGTTTGTTAATATTCAAGTTTTTTTTAGACCCGCCCATGGTTCGTGGACCATAGTATTGTAATGAATAAGAATATAAAAGGAAGTCATAGAAGAGTCATAGGAAGCAGCTAAGCATAGAAGTGCATGATTTGAGTCTTTTTAAGCCTATTCTGTAATTGGGCGAAGGGAAAGGCTCCTAGAGCTATGTGTGCGGAGACATTGGTAAGTCTGCAATTGTGTGTGCGGGCCCCTGCCACTGTGTGCGCGAAGTTCGAAAGGATTGTAATTGAAGGTTTGAAGCATAATAAAGGCTTGTTTTGAAGAGTTATCTGTGTATCTATGTATTGATGTTTATCTCTGAATTTACTATATTTATGGTCAATTGAATGCAATTAAGAAGTAAAAATACTTATTAATATTTGTGAAGACATAGATCTATCTATTTATATGATGTTATGTGCGTTTAGCGTAATCAGAGAAGGGCATAAATCTGCTAACTGTTAAATACTATAATTTTTGGGTTTTTAGGGTTAAGGGTTCACGAAGGTCAAGATAAAGTCCTTAGTTTAGTAGAAAAACATCACATAGTCCTCTGGATGCAGAAACATGGTTCTGGCCTCCCCCAATACTGCCTCGGGTGAGACTCCAGCCTATGCTACATAGGTTGTTGCTGAAAGGGCTGGTAGTGTAGGGTTTTGTTGGTTAGCACAACTAACTTTGAACCTGGGTCCAAGCCCCCTCAAGCCAATAAATGGTTTTGTTTCCAGGAACGGGATCCATATGAGGAATGTGTGATGTGGAAAAAGTGGATACCAACTAACAAGGAGATTGAAAAGTGGATAGATCAGAAGTTGCACAAGTTTGCAGCCCAAGAAAATAGGAATCCGCACCTGTCAAAAAAAGAGTGGTTGTAGAGATACCTATATAAAGAGGAACACAAAGTTTTCTTCTACTCTTTTCCATGCAAATTATACAAATGGTTGGCTAAATTGGCAGATGGTCAACCTAGCTAGAAGTTGGATAACCCTATTGTGTGGACCCCAGAGTTAGTGAAGCGCCTGGAAGGATCAGAAAACAAGGTCGCGAAAGTTGTCGATTATTGGATTGATAGTATCATGGGTGAATTTATTACTAAGTTCGTGATTGATACGTCTTCTAGTTATAGCGAAGCTAAACTCTAGTTTTTCAAAGGACCAAGAGGTAAGTATATGAAATCTATCAAAACTTGGATTAAAATTATATTGTACGAGAAACGGCTTATGCCACTAAATTGATGTTTAGATGAGACTTGACGGGAGTTACGCGAAGTGGGAAACCATTCAAAAGATATCTAGATACAAGTGTTGAGTATAGTCCTTTGTTGGGAGCATCTGATAGCGATGAAGAAAGTAATAGCTTGAAGACACCTCAAGGTGCGTTGCAGATGATAGATCAGCGTATTGCGGGAATACCACATCCATCCATGCCACCTCCACCTCCAACCCCACCTCAGCTATTCAGTATGGAAAACACTATGAAGATGCCTATATTCAAGGGTCTAGGGACAAAATACCCTAATCAATTATGGTTTGTAGAAGATGTTGTGTGGAAGTCACAATAGATAATGGATGACAATCTGAAGAAAGTGCAACTGGTCACAGCATTGCAAGCCAAGGCGTTGAGTTGGTATATTAAGTACAGTACAACTCATCCATTTGTGTCATTAAAAGACACAAAAGATGCGTTGAATAATGAATTCAAGAAGCTTATGTCTCAAGCCCAGTCTGTGACTTAGGTCAAAGAAATTAAGCAGAAGGTGAATGAATTTGGATGGGATTTTAGTCAAAGGTTGAAATGTTTGTTACAACAGGCTAATCTACAAATCTCGGATGAGCAACATAAGGATCGGTATATTGCTTTGTTGTTACCTCATTTGAGATTAACATTGTCCCAGCAAAAAAGTTGGATCACAGGCTGAAGCACTAAAAATTGCTATGAAGTTGGAGGCTTCACCTATTCAAGATATGAATCTGGGAATGCAGTAGACTCAGTCACAATTGGCTAGCCTACATATGGATTTGTGGGATCTCAAAAAAGGGAAAGAGGTCCAAAATGAGACTTGTGTTAAAGTATGGTGCTTAAAGTGTAAAGGGCATCGTCATGACAAGGATCATTACCTGGTATATCAGAACTATCTAATTGGGGGAGGTCCTTTCCCCCTGAAGCCATAAAATTTCGCTGGATCAAGTAATGGTGTAGTGCCATGGTGTGCTATCTACCAAATAATATGAAAACACTCAACAGACAACTCCCATTTGTTGCAGAAGTTTGTACATACTCCCCAACAACTATTCTGCAATTTTTGTAAGTCTGAAGGCCATGATGAGCGCAATTTCCGAAGCTATGAGTTAATGAGAACTCTAACATATAGAGTACAGGCTGAGGCACATCTTCAACAGCATCAACGCACACTTGCAGTGCACGGAGGATTCCAAGGACGAGGAAGAGGATAATGTGGAGGAGCTGGAAGAGGTCGCGAAAAATTATTTGTTACAATTGTGGGGAACCATGCCACTTTGCGCGAGACTATCAAAACTCGATTCACCCTTCTTGCCAATATTGCTTACAATTTTACCACGTTATAGAATATTGTCTCATACTCATCGCAAAGATGCAAGAAAAGAAGAACCAACAACCCACTCAGAACATCCAGATGATGATATCAGAACCATGTGAAGATGGGTCCAACGTTAATATAGTTATGTGAAGCAATATAGCTAACAAGGAAGATAAAGCCACAAGAAAACAACCAGAATAAAATATATGGGTGCGCAAGGTTGTTGACAAGGATACTGAGTTTTATTTGCATAAGGAAAACGAAACTTTTATGAAGGTGAAAAATATCTTTGTGGATTCAAGAGCTTCCACATCAAAGACTCAGAGTACACGAACGGAGAAGCCTAAAGAAGTCATTGTTGCGCAGGAAACAAATACTTTAGTGTTGACATCCTTCTTACAGACTTGCATGAAGCTCCTAAGGGACCATAAAGTATTGGAGGGACTGTAGGAGTTAATAGAAAATTGTGTTGGCAAGGGTAAGTCATTGCCTAAATAGTGTGCAGTGCATAAAGTAGACAAAGGTAAGAAAAGGATTGGTCAAGAAATGAGATTAACTGCACAAATTGGAGAATTTGAAATAGACTAGGTGATCCTAGAGTTTGGATCTGATGCAAATTTTTTGCCTAAATAGACCTGGGAAATAATGGGAAATTCGGCACTACATTGGTCCCCAATTCAGTTGCGAATGGTGAATCAACAGAATATTATTCCTATGGGGCGCTTACATGGAGTAACTGTAGACATTGAAGCAGCATGTGCTATAGCTGATTTTGAGGTAATCAAAATAGTGGATGATAGTAATCCCTACCTAGCACTACTTGGAATTGATTGGGCGTTTGACATGAATGCGGTCATCAACCTGAAGAAGCGCAGTATGACATTTGAGAAGAAGGAACTGAGGGTCATTGTTGCATTGGATCCAGCCGAGGGTGTGAGGTATACTAAACCAGTGTGAGATTAGTTTCAAGAGGATGATATTGATCAAATCTATAAGCTTACTGCGTGGAATGGGGATTGGATCAACCCTACGGCGAATGGCAGAATTACTTGGGAAAAGGAAAACTCCTGCAACTTAGATTCAGATGAGGAGCTCGAGCGTTGGTAGAATAGATTGCATGAAGTATCAACATCGTGATGCAACAAACTTACTAAATCACTTTGGTGTATATCCACTGAGGTACGCAAATTACCATATTATGATGGCTTAGAAGATGTAAATTTGTTTCTTGATAAATTTGAAAGGGACGTACTGGAAAAGCATCAGTTCCAAGCATTGGACATCGCACTAAGGGCTACGCCTACCAGATGGTGGGGTACACATAAGAAAAAATTTGCAGACTGGAATAAGTACCAAAGGATGATGAAGTTGTGGTTTGGATATGCCAATACCCGTATTACTGAAATATATACAGGGAAGGATGATCTATGTGAGCATCTGGCTCGTTGGGCAAAATCATGGGGAGAGGATCCATAGCCTAAATGGGTACATATATTTTTCCACACTTTGGATATTATTCTGATGAATTGGTATTTAGAAATAGAGTTGCAACACGGAACTGCGGAGTGGGATGTTTTGAAGGAAGTCTTTCTATTAACATTCAGTTTTGAGGATGGATTTGAATGTATTGATGAAGCATTATAGGAAATCAAGGCTGCAATATCGAGAATGCCTGTAGAGCCTATCACGTGGGTACAACCAGACTAGAGTATGCAATTGTGCCATGCTCTAGAGTTCTACAATGTTACCACAGAAGAAGGTGAGGAAGACCCAAAGGGTATTAGTATCCCTGAGTCAGAAGGGCAGTGCGAAGTCACTGTGCCTAAGGTAGAGGTTCCTAACATTTCAAAACCATTGAATACCAAGCAAGTGAACATTGGGTCAAAAGCAGAGTTTAAGTTCATGAATATAGGTGATTACTAGGATGAGGACATAGTTGACAAGGTCGTAGAGTTATTGCAGGAATATCAGGACTTGTTCCCGACAAATTTCTCTGATTTGAAGGGGGTAGTATGTGATCTGGGTGTTATGAAGATCAATCTGAAGCCAGATGCGAAGCTGGTAAAGCAACGCTCATACCGGTTGAATCCTAAATATAAAGAAAAAAGTGTGTGAAGAACTCAATAAGATTCTTGCAACATGAATTATTGAACTTGTAGAAGAGTCAGACTGGGTTAGCCCTATGGTGGTTCAAGAGAAGAAAACAAGGGGCGAAATCAAAATCTACATAGATATAAGGAAGTTGAATGATGCTTGTGTACATGATCCATTCCGTACATCATTCACGAATGAAGTCTTGGAAAACATTGGTGCTCAAGAAGCCTACTCTTTCGCAGATGGGTTCTCAGGATATCACTAGATCAAGATCGTGCCAGAAGATCGAAGTAAGACTACCTTTACTACAGAATGGGGCTCTTTTCAATATACAATTATGCCCTTTGGACTTAAGAATTCCCCTGCAATTTTTTCTAGGGCGGTGGTCGCAACCTTTAAATAATATACTCATAAGTTTTTGGAGGTTTACTTTGATGATTGGACAATGTTTGGGTTAGTGAAAAATAATTTTGCAAGTCTTTGCCCAATGCTAGATACTTGTAGGAAGTATCAGATCTCCCTAAGTCTAAAGAAGTGTATATTTTGCGTACAATATGGGATACTTTTGGGCCACGTTGTTTGTAAGCAAGGGTTGATGGTGGACCCTACCAAAATTGCAGTGATTATTAATTTGGAGCCCTTGAGGAACGTAAAATAGTTGTGTGCAACATTGGATCATACATGATACTATAGAAAGTTCATTAAGGCATATGCGTAGATCATTATGCTGATGGAAAAGTTATTCAAGAAAGATGTGACATTTTGTTTGAATGACGATTGCCATAAAAGCTTAGAAGTATTGAAGGAAAAGATGGTCACAACATCTATTCTACTGTTCCGCAATTGGAAGAAGGAATTCCATGTACATGTGGATGCATCCTACATAGCATTAGGAGTACTTTTAATCCAACTAGGTGCAGGAGATATCGACCACCCGATTGCATTTGCAAGTATAAAGTAGTCAAAGGCATAGAAGAATTATTCAACCATGGAGCGCGAAGGGTTGGCAATGGTATATGTGCTCTAGAATTTCAGACATTATTTGTTGGGTGCACATTTAAAAATGTACACTGACCATTCCTCTTTGAAGTACTTGGTCAACAAACCTATGTTGGGGTGGGGGGGGACTTGTAGGTGGTTATTGTTATTTTAGGAGTATGACTTTGAAGTAGTTGTGAACCCAAGGAGATTAAATGTTGGACCCAATAACCTTCCACGGATTGAGAAAGGCGAAGACCCTACAAGTCTTGATGAAAGTTTTCTTGATTCACAGCTCTTTGTTGTGCATGTTGCATATGAACACTTTGCAGATATAATCCAATTTCTGGCTACAGGTAGAGCTCCTAAAGGATATATGATGCAACAAAAGAAAGAATTGGTGATCATGGCTGCAGATTTCTCTACCATTGCATGGGCACTTGTATAAAATGGGCTCAGATGAAGTTTTGTGTACGTATCTACCAGATTATGAAAGAAAAAGTTTCCTCGATAAAGCGCATTGAGGAGTTGGTGGTGGACACTATGCAGGGAGAGCAACTACATGAAAAATCCTACGGGTTGGGTTATGGTGTCAAACTATACACAATGACTCTAAGGAATATTGTAGGGCATGAGATGTCTGTTAGAGGACCAGGAAGTCATCTAGGGGGGTGAATTGCCTCTGAATATGCAAGTCTCGTTACATGCATTTGATAAATGGGCAACTAATTTGTCAAACATATTCACCCTCCAGGAAAGAAGACAAGGGCACGATACATCATCACGGTGATAGAATACTTAACCAGGTGGCTTGAGGCATAGCGCGTGAAAGATTGCAAAGCAACTACGGCTACGAAGTTCATATTTGAGTACATTCTATCTTGGTTTGGTTGTCCTAATATTTTGATGAGCAATAGGGGTTCGCACTTCTTGAATTAAACATTTTTTTCCTTGCTTGAAGAATTCCAAATGTATCATCAGAAAAGCATGTCGTATCATCCACAAGAAAATGGCACAGTTGAAGCCTTTAATAATATCATAAACAATGCTTTAAAAAAATTTGTAACAAGAATAGGAATGAATAGGATGTGCGCATACCATCTATTCTTTGGGCCTGTAGAACTACCTGTGAGAATTTGACTGGACATACAAAATTTAGGCTAGTACATGGAAAAGAATCAATGATGCCAATGGAATACATTGTGCCCAGTTTGAGGATTGCAGCAGTCACAGAGATGGCAGATCGGTATACAATGGAAGAACACCTCACGCAGATAGTTGAGTTAGAAGAAGATCTCTTCTTGGTAAGCTTTCATCAGCAGGTGTAGAAGGCTAGAGAAAAGGTGTGGCATGATCACCACATTGAGCGGCACACCTTTAAAAATGGAGATTTAGTATTGATGTATGATAGCAAGTTTACAAAGTTTCTAGGAAAGTTTCAGATGCATTGGTTGGGACCATACATCATCAAAGAGATTATGGATGGAGGTGTAGTTCAACTTGTGAAGCTGAACAGGGAGCTATTTCCTGGAAAAATCAATGGGAGTTGGTTGAAGTTGTATCGGGGTGATCCCACTCCTACGCAATGACTATATGGATTCAGGACAATCTTAGTACCTCAGGCAGTTGCAAGGAAGTGTGAGACTATAAGATATGTTGTGAGAAGGACAGATTGGCTAAGTGAATGGGTTGTGCGATGATTAGGAGAAAGGCGCAAATAGGCGATGCGATGAAGGAGGATTGCTAGCAAAGTGGGTCCCACGCAACCTAGCCAGAAAGTAACCATTGACAACACTGTAGATGATGGGATGGCAATTTTTCCACTAAAGGGAGCGGGGGGAAGCGTTTAAGGAGCATATCTTTGGAAATCTGTCGTCGAAAGAGAATTAATGAAGGATATCTTGAGGGAACCATTGGATTTGAATTCAAAAATGGCTATAAATACAGCATCCTGCTCCACATTTGAACACTTTTCTTCCGAAGACATTGCCTTGAGATTTTGAGCCTAAGATTGAGCCGAGACAACTACTGTATGTCTGAATGATATTAGCAGGAGCTAGAAAAGGAGTTTTCAAAGCAAGGGCTTGAATTTGAGGTGGATTTATCTATGTGGAAGAAGAAACTATTATGGGAGAGCATCGACAAAATGACTACAACACCACTAGTCCCTACAACAACACCTAGGTCACCGAGGCTGAAACCTACTACTTCTGTAGTAGGAGAGAAGAAGCAAAAGAAACCACAGCAAGCATCGGTTCAGAAATCGCCATGCAAAAACCCAACTGAGGTTAGATAGAAGGGTCGAATGGATAAAATAAAGAAACCAACATAACCCCTGGACTTAGATGAGGAATTATTGACTATGGGGGTTGAAGATATCAACACAGAGGTAACAGTGCTGATTACTGGGCTACCACCTTATGTACCCCGTAGGAAATCCACTACCAAAGTGACAAAGGACCCAGACTCAGTGAAATACAAGATCTTCACACCACTGTTGTCGGAGGTTGTACCTATGGAGGGCGACTTGTTGGCCCAGGTACCAATTCTAAAGATGGAGCACTAGGATTTGGGTGATCATGCAAAGTTCCCATAGTTGGAACCCAGTAAATATTTGAAATCAATCTACTACGAAGAGTCGGGTGTCACAAGACTTGAGCCGATGAAATGGGCAGTCGAAATTGAGCATACAGGATTACTCAATGTGTTCTGGGTCCCACACTTTAGCCGCAACAT
This sequence comes from Pinus taeda, assembly GCA_000404065.3. Lineage (NCBI taxonomy): Eukaryota > Viridiplantae > Streptophyta > Pinopsida > Pinales > Pinaceae > Pinus > Pinus taeda. Next base: position 166,709 of record APFE030343560.1, read on the forward strand.
AATTAATATTATATGTGTGTGTCAATTGTTGTCGTTGGTTCATGATGGGTGCCTCTGTTCGGGAGGGTCCATTCCAATTAATGACATGTTGGTCCATAGAATCACATTGTTACCTTATCAAGGCATGGACCCTACAGATTTCTTTGTGGGGAAGTCGCTGGAGAAGAAGCTCGTGGACCAGATGAAAATAGACTTCGGGTTGCTGAAGAAGTCACGAGGCTATGCCATTAGCTCTATCTTGGATGGATTTTTGCAGTTTTCTACAAAAATATTGGCCGGAAAGATAATGCGGAAGTGTCGCGCCGATGAAGTGTCGGCCCCAGTGGTATCTTTAGCTACGCAATGTAGAAAAGGGGTCCAATACAATTGTGCAAAGTACCTCTATCGTGAGTTCCTGGAGGATTGTTTTGAAGCCCGGAAAGATGGAAAGGCCTTCCACTATGCATGGTTGCTCGTGTTGATCTCGTTGGTAGCATGGAGGATACCTAAGGATTGCCAGTTTCTAACATGGGATCCAGACTTGTGCGAGGCTACGAAATTTGCCTCGTTGTGGGTGACGAAGAATCCTAACCACATCATTGAAATAAATATGTTCTGGGTATTGTTCGAGTCGAAGTTGTGGATGGTGATCAACCAACGGTCGTGGTTGTCACCTAGTTTACATGTGCAGTATGCAAATATTGTTGATTTCAAGGTAGATTTTCACAATCTATCCATACGTGCAAAGCAAGATGCCACAGGAACATGGCATAAGTTGTCATATTTAGTCACAGAAGATGACATTTTGGGGGTCATCAGCAAATGGTCGAGCGAATGGCTCACCCCATCTAATGAAGGCATAGGAACAAGTAAGGTTGCAAAAGGTGAAACGGGGAAAACAACAACTATGATAGGGGCCAAGAAAGACAAAGAGAAAGAAACACATATGGCTTCTACCAAATAAAAGGTAGGATAGAAAGAAAAGGCAGCACAGAAAGAAAAGGTAGCATAGAAAGAATAGGTAGCAAGAAAAGGCCTCTACAAAAGAGAAGGAAGCGTGAGAGAAAAGGCTTCTACAAAATAGAAGGAAGTGTCGAAAGAAAAGGCTTCTACAAAAGAAAAAGAAGTGCCAAAGGAGAAAGTTGTGCAAGCAGCAACATTGGAGGTCACTATTGACCTCGAAGAACCTGAGACCGCACACACCGATGTTGAGGTTGAAATCGAAGGTGAAGAGGAAGGGGGTGAAGATTCACCCTTCAGGGTCAGGAAGAGGCAGAAGCGCAGTGCCACGAGACCTCACAAGAAGTAGAAGTTCTATAAGTCTGCGAGTGCGACACCATTGGTCCTCATGGAGGGGGACCTTGATGAGATAGATGATGTTGTCCACTCCACCAGTGAAACTATATGGGGACACATCGAGGACCAGTACCACCAGGTATTGGGCAAAGTACAATAGGGCCTGAAGGAATTGTAGGTCTAGAAAGGGGTGATCCAAGCAAGCGTGGGAAAGTGAGCATTCATAAAGTGAGTGTACCAAGATTTAGTGTAGTAGAAATCACATCCGAGCTCTGTGCAATACCACTACCAGGGGGATCTCTCCAGTTTGAGACACTCGAAGACCAGGAGCGCACACAGTTCTAGAAGAATCTAAGTATAAACCTTGCAACACTATCGATCCAAACCTTGCATGAGCTGCACCAAGGAGTTTCAAATGAGCTCTGTCTCCGAGAGAAATGAGCGTTGTTGATTATCAACGAGGTCAAAACTAAAAATCAACATATTTTTGAAGAGAAAGTGCAAGCCTGCGATGTGGCGATATGGCAAAATCAACAGCTAGAGACAGCCCTTACCAAAGTGTGCAGTGAGCTCCCTGAGCTCCAAATTCCAGCAGAAGCGGCCTCATTGGAGAAAATTAAGAATTTAGTTGTTGTGGTGAAGGAATCTAAGGAGGAAATTGGAAAGGTCTCGTTTGAGTTGCAGTTGCATATTTCAGAACTTCAACTTAAGCTGCAACCAACCACTCCTCCGAAAGTCTGAGAGAAGTGTGAGGCTGCTATTAAAGAAGATATGACCACTTTGGAAGTTACAGTCAAGGAATAAATCCAATTATTCGAGAATACAATGGAGATGTTGAACCCGATGTAGGAGGATTCACACTTGAAGATGATCGAAGTAGACATCTGTGAAAAACAACTGCAATTTGACGAGATCAGGGCGAGAGTGCGGATCTTAGCACCTGTGCAAAGTTTCATTGGGCTTTATGAAGGAAAGTTCATCCAGACCCAGATTGATGAGCTACATCGGAAGGCCTCCATTATTTACTCAAGGATGCAGCCATGGGCTGATGAGGCAAGCCAACTATCAAAGACAGTCCAGATTAAGTTAAAGGCTCTACAATAGACATAGAGAACCATGGGCCTTACAGTTGAGGATTCAACCATGGAGAAATTGGTCGAATAAGTTCGCCAGGCCAACGTGCAGGGAACAACATATCTTCAAGCAATGAAGATCGAGTTTCATGGCCTGCAAGCAAATATTGAGGCACCACTGGTAGAGTGACTCGGGACAAGTCATGGATTTGTGTTGGGGGCCTGTTGGGACAGGTCCCCTAGGTCAAATTTTGTAAATTTTTGTTAAATATTGTAAAGTCACTACATTTTGAGGAGCGGAGCACAAGTAGCACAGGTCGATAGGAGTCAAAGGTGATTTTAGAATGTCAATGCCCCTTAGTTTGTTAAGAGTCAAGCTATTTTGAGACCCACCCATGGTTCGCGAACCATGCTATTGTAATGAAGAAGAATATAAAAGGAAGTCATAAAAGAGTCATAGGAAAAAGCAAAGCATATAAGTGCATGATTTGAGTATATTTTTGCCTATTCTATACTTTGGCAAAGGAGAAGGCTCCTACAGTTGTGTGCGCGGAGACCTTCGTAAGTTTGCAGCTGAGTGCTCGAGCCCCCACAGTTGTGTGCGCAAGGTTGGAAAGAACTGTAATTGAAGATATGAAGCATAATAAAGGCTTGTTTTGAATAACTATTTGTGTATTTGTGTATTGATATTTATCTCTAAATTTACTGTATTTATGGTCTGTTGAATGAAATTAATCAGGAAAAATACTTCTTAAGATTAGAGAAGATGTAGATCTATTTATTGATATGATGTTATGCATGTTTAGCAAAATCGGCGAAGGGCATAAATCTGCTAACTATTAAATATTGTAATCTTAGGGGTTTTTAGGGTTCAAGGGTTCGCGAAGGCCAAGATAGAGCCCTAATTTTAGTAGAAACACATCACATAGTCCTCTGGATGTAGAAACTTGGTTCTGGAATCCCCCAATACTACATCGGGTGATACTGCATCTTGCGCTACGCTGGTTGTTGCTGAAAGGATCGGTAGTGTAGGGTTTTGTTGGTTAATACAGCTAACTCTAAACCTAGGTCCAAGCCCCCTCAAGCCAACAATTTCTAGTTGAGAATGTAGACTTCACTGGAATGAAATGTGTAACCTTTGTCAACTTGTCCACGACAACCATGATAGAAGCATGTTGTCTTACTGTCTTTGGCAATCATGTGATGTGTTGGGTGTGGAGCCTAATTATCTTCTTTATTTAGAGGTATCGCTGCATTGGACACCATTTCATAATGTGGCAGAAATGCCGCTCGTTTATGTGCCCCGCTAGGGGGGTCCAGGGGAGGGCAATGGCAATTATTTGGGGCCCCCCTGGAGGGGGATCAGGGACGCTGCCCCAAACCTAAAAATAGATGTAAAATTTCCTTGTAAAATGTTTTAATTTTGTAGTCAATCTGGGTCGTTCATTAGGTGGAAATATGTCGATAGAAATTATGTTTAATTTAAGGGTTTTTTCCCTAGAAGGAAACCCCTCGCTATAAATGAGGGAATTGTATTGCATCTGTATACATGTGTATTCTGGGCGAGAAAGAGAGAGAAGATTGAGATCGAAGAGGGAATTATGGTGGATCTATTGTATGTTGTATCTCTTAATTTTGTTGGATAATATAAAAATAAGGACTGGTTGTTTCTCCTTGGATATAGCCCAAATCGGGTGAACCACATATATCTATGTCTCTCTTATTTTATGTGTTTTTTGTATTTCTATTTCTGCAATATATTTTATGTGTTCCATTGCTCTATTATATATAATTTTCTAACATGATGGAGTCCATGGAAATGACTTCCCATTTCCACTATGGAATTGCAATCGATTGTAGCATTCCACCTGTATGTTTACACTCTACCTTCACTTGTTGACAATCAAAACATCTAGCCACAAACTCTGCTACATCCCTCTTCAAATTCGACCAATAATAAAATATCTTCACTATTTTCAATGTCTTTTGGTAGCTTGGGTGACCTGAATAAGATTTTGCATGAAACTCCCTCAATACCACCTTCTTGAGCTCATTGTTATCAGAGACATATATCTTGTCTTGGAACCTGAATAATCCATCTTCTTTAAGACAATAATCCATATCATGTGCACTCGCACCTGTGTCTGTACCTATACCTATACCTACACCTGTACATGTTCCTGTACCTGTACCATCACATGTACATGTACCTATGCTCTACTGCAACTTATGTGTAGTATCCATATATCTGACATCCTGTTGACCTGCCTGCAAGATACTACCATGTAGATCTGTCCCATAGGAGCTCATAGTTGCTAAGTGATTTAATTGTATCTACCTACTAAGAGCATTTGCCACTTTGTTCTATTTACCTTTGATATATTGAATCTCAAAATCAAACTCACTGATTGTAGCCCACCTAAGCCTACCTACCATTCAGATTCGATTAGTCAAATAGATATCACAAACCATTGTGATCACTCATCAATGTGAACCCCCTAACTGAAAGATAATGTCTCCACATATCCAATGCATGTATAATCATTGCCAACTCAATATCATGAGTGGGATAGTTCTGCTTGTGCTCATTCAACTTTCGTGACTCATAGCACACCACTTGTCCATCCTGCATAAGGTCTCCACCAAGTCCTCTCTTGCAAGCATCTATGCATACTACAAATTCTTTGTTTGGATATGAAATATTTAGCACTGGTGCATGTGTCAACAACTGCTTGAGCTGATCAAAACTAGCCTCACACTCCTTTGTCCATTCTAACTTCCTACCTTTCCTTTGCAATGATGTAATAGGATAAGAAATCTGTGAGAAGTTCTAGATGAATCTCTTGTAGTAGCCCATCAAACCCATGAAATATCTCACCTCATCCACATTCTTGGGAGCTACCCATTCCATGATGACTCTTATCTTTTAGGGATTTATTGCAATGCCCTTCTTGGAGACAACATGCCCCAAGTAGTGTACCTCATTCTTAAAGAAACTACACTTTTTGAGCTTAGCATATAACTGATGCTCCCTTAACAACCTCAACACTTTTGCTAAATGTTTGGCATGCTCTTCCTCATTTTTATAATGTGCCAGTATATCATCAATGAACACAATAACAAACTTATCCAAATACAAACGCAACAAACTATTCATCAAGCACATAAACATAGTTGGAGCATTAGTTAAGCCAAATGGAACTACAACAAACTCATAATTCCCATACTTGGTCCAAAAAGTTGTCTGTAAATTTCATCCTCTTTGATGCATACCTGATGGTATGCTGACCTCAAGTCGATCTTAGAGAATATTGTTGCTCCCTTCAATTGATCAAACAAGTCATCAATCATCTACAATGGATACCTATTCTTTAAGGTTACTTTGTAACTTCCTGTAGTCAATACATAATCTGAGTGTACCATATTTCTTTTTCTCAAACAATATCGATGCGCCCCATGGTGATACACTTGGCCTAATGTATAATTTTTCAACATTTCCTTCAATTGTAGCTTCAACTCAACCAACACAGGTGTGCTCATCCTATAAGGTGTTTTTGATGATGGAGCTACCCCTGACACTAACTCAATAGAAAAGTATGCCTCCTTGTGAGGTGAAAACTCTGTAAAGTCCTCAAGAAATATATGCTTGAACTGTTGTAAAGTTGGGTACCTGCTCAACACATCTATATCCTCAACTTCCTTACCCTTATCACTAGAAATGTGCACTGCAAATAAATTACACCCTTTCCTGCGACTGCTTTTTTCTTGCATAGTTGTCACCATCCTAACTAATGTAGCTTTCTTCTTACCTTGTAAGACTCTTGGTTCTCCATTGTCATCAACACACTCAATGGCTTTGTCATAACAGTCTACCTTGGTTCTATGAAGATACAACCGATCCATGCCCAACAACATAATGTATGATCCCAATGATAATACATTCAAATGTGTTGCGATAGGTATACCATTTAAATCAATTGTGTAAGCTCTTACCTAATGATGAATTCGCGTCTTTGTACCTGTAGCTAATTGCACTAACAAAGACTCTGCATGAAACTCTTTACTCAAACCACACTTGTCCACCAAGTCAAGACTAACATAGCTATAATTAGATCTAGGGTTAATCAAAATATAAATAACTTAATCACAAATCTTACCGTCCGTCTCAATGATAGATGCTTGATGCTCTGCCTGTTTTTTATCTAATGTTTCATAGATACATGGAACACTTTGACCAACATCCCCAACAGTTTGTGCCTCCTTTCATAATCTTTTCCATAAATCCAACACTCTATAGGCTTCTAACATATCTCGTTGTTCTTTTCTCCTAATCAGAATCCCTGTCCTCTATCTGATGCATTGAACTTCTTAGGTGGTGCAACATTCTCCTTGTTACTTGTATCCTGAGGCCTTGCTCACTTTATGTCCTATTTTCCTTTGTTATTTGCATTACCTCTACCATATGGCTTAGTCTCAATTTTGTGCTTTAATTGTTCATAGCAATTCCTTAGCTTCTGAATGGCCTCCTCCAGTGATCTAGGCTCGTCGAACTCAATCTTGTCTTTAAATGCAATTGGAAATCCACTATTGAACCTATGAATCTTGGCCTTTTCCTTTGTGAGATTAGGCACATAACTTAGTAACTCTAAGAACCTGCTAGTGTACTCATCATTTGTCATGGAACCCATCTTTATCTCATAAAATTATTTCGTCATGTCATCAAAGTATCTCTCTAAAAATTACTTCTTCTTGAATACCCACTCAAACTCACTTCAAGTTGGATCCTCCTCATGAATACATTTGAGATTATTCATATCTTCCCACCAAATGTATGTTTTACCTTTGAGACTGAATGAAGCCACTCTAGCTTTCATGTTCTCTTAATAGTCATGCAATCTGAAGAATTTCCTCATTCTAAGAAACCATGCCTCTACATCTTGCAGTTTCTTCATCTCTCCATCAAATGTTGGTGGATTTTCTTTCTTAAACTCATCCAGAAAATATCCCCTATCACTCCTCCTATAACAATGATAACGATGACGATCATGATGCCTATCTGAATCAGAACTAGAATAATACTTGTGTTTATCCCATATCCTATCTGGAGTGTCCAAAAATCTTCCATCTCTAACCATGTCATCTCTATCTGACCTAGGACCACCATGTGACCAACTACCATATTCCCCATTAGTTCTATCCTGCTGCTCATAGCTGATCCGATGTGGTGCCTGTCGCTACAAATCTGACAAACTCTGAAGTATTACTGCATTTACCTATGCCTGTTTCTCTTGCTCATGCATGATTATGTCATTATTTTCCTTACAACTCCTTATTTCTTCCTTTAATCTTCTCAGTGTAACTGCCAAATTGGAAGAGTTCCCAACACCATACTTGCTTCGGATTCATAGGGAGAGTCTTTGTAGTCAACCATCTTGCTATCCATTTGATATTCTTCCTGCAAGGTATATCATGTTAACTAAACCAAATCACAATAAACCAATGTACCTTGGCATAGCTCAGGGAGGATACCTTGTCTACAAGATCAACAAATCAGCGTGATACATGTATAACATAATCATGACAACATATAGAAACAATATACACAAGCATGTGACCATGCAACCGTCATTCGAGATAGGGTTCAGTCATCAATGCATGAGCTCAACAACAACACACACCACGACCTCATACATGACAACCACCATCATTACATCACTATACACTTGACCACATGAAAACATGAGCATGCATAAGCAACTACACATATGCATAACCAGATATGATCAAGCATGAATGAACAATACTTTAAATCAAACCTGCAAGAATGATACATGCAACCAAGCATACAAGAATGTAACCAAACATGCAATATTGTAACCAAGCATACTACAACGATACATGTAAGTGACATAAATCGACATGTAACTAGTCATATAATCACGACGATGCATTCCACCATAACAACCTCCTCAAGTTTCACATGATGACATCACTACAACCATGAACAACATTGTGCAAATGCAACAAGCACATGGAATGCAAGGGTGAAAGACACATATGCAACCGACATGCATGCATGACCAACACATTGCCCATCCAGTCCAAGGGGTAAACCATGTTGTAATACCACACTGTAACACCCTCCTCCCACATCTACCCGAGCAACCAGCGAGTCGGGGTAAACATGTGACGATAGACCACTATGATATGATTTGACCTCCTAAGTCACATTAAGGAAGTGGAACCGACAGAAACACACCATACAGACATTTAACATCAGCTTTGGGACCCTTAGGAGTGAATCCAAGATTTCATCCAGCTTGCCCTTGGGTCCCACTTAACATTTGGACAAGTTAAGCCTCATTCCCTCTCATGCTATAGTCATGACACCGTCCAAAAACCCAAAGTCGCTCTCATGGGCTTACCTGCCAGCGTCTAGAGACTAAATTTGTCAAAGCTATGCTAGTTTCACTGTGATTTGAGCCACTTTTTCCAGCCTATAGCCCAGATCACTTCCAACAATTTCATGACACCTTCAAAATAGTAAAATAACATGCAAATTACATTACTAAAGGAAATACTTGAATGAAACCTTGATTGGACCCCTACAAGCCATGACATGCATTTCGTCAAACATATCACGAATATTTAAACTACAAGTGTAAATAACATTTATGAGCACAGGGGTCTCATACTTAGCTGGAAATTGCTAAGAACCATTAATCCCTCAACACATCAATTGTCATTCCATCCATTAGGTCATAGATGCATTGATCATTCAATTACAAGTAAAAACATGGGGAAAGCCATACATGGTTGTTGTCATAAAACACATACATAACCAACATAATAACAACAGAAATACTCATAAAAGTACATCCATGTTGGTTTGTAGGGGCCTGACCCAGGTTCAGAGGTGATTTAGCCAAACAAATTCCGGTAATACTGGCCCTTTCGGCTACAGTCTGCGGAGCACAAACTGAGGTTTCACCCGAAGTAGTATGGGAGGGTGCTAGAACCAGGTTTTCACACCTTGGGGATGTCTGATGAGCTTCTGGAGGTCCACGGTTTGATCCTGCGTGCAAGCGCTACGCGCATCTACTAGTCCCTCACAACCTGTGATGTTGCCTCCGCGCAACCCTACTCGTGGTGTGATCCATATTGTTACCCAAGTTCCTTACTATTAACATATTATTATCTGATTACTTAACTTATATGTGTAATTATAGTGATATTTAACATTATATCCAGCATTCATATAAGTGTGCATGATAAATAAAACAGTATAAATGTATAGAATGAAATATACAAGCAAATGCACAAAAACTGGAATCAACTTCTCTTTATTATTCTTCATTCAAGGTTACAGACTTGACACCGCCCTGCACACTCAGTTGTAGGGGTCCGCGCACTCAGCTGCGGACTCTACTAGGCCTCAATGCACTCAGCTGCAGAGCCTCTTCCTACTACTACGACCCAATACACTTAGATTCTTACTCTATGCTTGAACCATTCGTATTCATCTATATCCTTTTTCCTTCACTATATTTACAACTTAGAGCCTTGCTCTATTTATAAAATCCCATGGTCTGCGGACCATGGGTAGGCTGACATGACATTACATTACATTACAAAACTTAGGGCGGACAACCCTATGACTCAACCTATACTTCGCACTTCGTGCCCGCAATTCGCAGAGTCTTACAATACTTTTGACCAAAACCCATGCTTTGAGCCCCAAAACATGCTGTGGGGGGATCTGATGCCCAACAAGCCCCCAACACAAACATCGTGACTTGCCCTCGAGTCACTTTTTTCGGTGCAGTGATCTTGGCACGGAGTCTGTCCAACTGGTCCCGATTGGCCTGAATGTCGGCAGCACACTGAGTTGTTGCCTGTTGTACCTACTGCATTCTTGCTTTTGAATCATATGTACCTGAATTGTGTCCTTAGCTTGGTACCAGAATCTACTACATGTGTTTATAGTCCCGCGCCCTTGTCTGGCTCCTCAGGTCGTGAAGACTGTGCTTCGACTAGTTAGTCAAATGGTCAGCCCAACCGTGTAGGGCTTCAAGCGATTGTCGTTTACTTTTCCTGGTAAGGGTTCTCCATTTAGTTTGACTAGCTGGACCACACCTCCACTTCTGACCTCCTTAACCATGTATGGTCCCAGCCAGTGCATTCTAAATTTTCCTGGAAATTTTTCAAACTTACTGCCATACAGCAGCACTAAGTCGTTTACCTTGAAGGTGCGCAACTTGATATGGTGATCATGCCAGGCCTTTTCACGCTGCTTTTGTACATGCTAATGAAATCCAACCAGAAACCATTCTTCCTTGAGTTCTTCTAATTGTGTGAGCCTTTCTTATAGGGCTTCATGGTCCATCATGCCTGTGAGCGTTGCTATTCGCAGATTAGGTACGATGTATTCCATCGGCATGACAGCTTTCGTGCCATAGACTAACCGGAAAGATGTATGCCCAGTTAATTTCTTGCATGTTGTCCTGTAAGCCCATAATATGATAGGTACGCACAGGTCCCAATCATTTCGCTGTGCATTACATACTTTGGTCAACGCGGTCTCCAGTATTTGTTGAATGCCTCCACTGTCCCATTAGCTTGTGGGTGGTACGGTGTACTTTTTTGATGATACACTTGGAACTGTTTTATGAGCGTGCTGATGGTTTCATTTGGAAAATGTGTTTCACGATCACTCATTAAGATTTTCAGACAAAGAAATCGTGTCAACACGTTTTCGAACAAAAACTTCGCAGCCATAGCGGTTGTGCAGTCTTTGACCGGCTGCGCTTCTGCCCATCATGTCAGGTATTCTGTCGCGGTAATGATGTAGCATGCCCATCTTTCCCTATGGTTTGATCAATCCCACAAAGTCGATTGCCCATTTTTCAAATGGCTGCAGTGTCATTTGTGGATTTAATGGCATCTCATTCCTCCGTGATGGTTTTCCAGTCCTTTGACATATATCGCAGGCCTTACAGTGCGCTTTCGAATCCTAGTGCAGGGTTGGCCACCATAACCCTACACGAAGAATCTTCTGTGTGGTCACGCGTCCTACATAGTCTCCTCCTACAGCACCCCCATGTGCTTCCGTGAGGATCTAACCTCGTTCAAATTCAGGTACATATCTTCGCAATATCTCATCATTGCCCATTTCGTAGAGGTGCCCCATGATGACAGAAAAGTCCACTGCATGTACCACCAATTCCTTCTTTTGTTGGACTGAGTATTCCTTCGACAAAGTCCCTATTGTTATAAAATGGATTATATCTTCGAAGTGTTCATCCACGACGCGTACTGCAAAGAGTTATGCATCAGGTAGTCCCTCCTCCAAATTCGTTGGTTCCTCGCCCGTCTCAATTCGTGACAAGTGATCTGGTCCTGCGTTTAGGCATCTCGGCTTAACTATGACCTCAAAATCATATTCTTGAAACAATAGGAGCCATCTGCATATGCGCCCCCCAAACACAGGCTTATTCACTAGGTATTTCAATGTGGAATGGTCGGTATACATCTTCAAAAGTTCTCTGAGTAAATAGTGTTGGTATTTTTGGAGCATGTACACCATTGCCAACCCCTCGCATTCGGTGGTAGAATAGTTTTTTTCTGCTTTGGACAGTCTCTGACTTGCAAACACGATTGGGTGATCCATGCCCTCCACACCCTCCTATGTGAGTATGGCTCCCAATGCAATACACGACGCATCAACATGTACATGAAAATCCACATCCCATTTTGGGAAGTCCAAGATTGGATCGGAGGCCAGTTTCCTCTTCAAAACATCCAAACTCTTCATGCAATCATCATTCCAGCAATATGTAACATCCTTTTTCAATAGCTTTTCCATCGGCGTTGTTATTTGGGCATAACTTTTGATTAACTTCCAATAATATCTAGTGTGTCCCAAAGTAGCACGCAGTTGTTTAACACTTCGCAGTGCTTCCAAGTTGGGAATAAAGGCAATCTTCGCAGGGTCCACCATCAGTCCTTATTTGTAGACCACATGTCCTAGTAGGTTTCCAAATGGAACGAGGAATGTGCACTTCTTAAGGTTTAGCGCAATCTGGTGTCAGCAGCAAGTATCCAGCATCAAGCATAAGCTTGCTACATGGTGCTTAACTAATCCAAAGACAGTCTGTTAGGCCCCTATACTACTAGTGTAACCCCTTATTGTTATTAGTATAGCCCCCTTATTATATTGTTGTACCCATGTAGTCCCCATATTATTATTATTGTGCCCTTACATTATTATTGTTATGTCGGCTTTGATTATATTATGACCCCTTATCTTGTAAATACAATTGAGATCATCATACCTATCATTGTCGCACACAGGTTCAGTGTATCGCACTCCTTCGGCTGGATCTAGCGGTATGACTACGCGTAGTGAATTTTTTTCAAAGATCATTTTGCGCTTCTTCAGATTTATGACTCCGTTCATATCGGTGGCCCAGTCTATTCCTAGTAGTGCGGGATAGGGATTACTATCATCGACAATCTCTATCACTTCAAAATCTGCCTACGTGCTCGCACCTTCAATATCTACTGTTACCCCTTGCAATCTTCCCGTGGGAAAGATCTTTTATTGGTTCGCCATTCGTAACTAAATAGGAGACCACTATAGCATGGGTCTGCCCATGCATTCCCATGTTTGTTTTGGCAGTATATTCACATCCGATCTGAGATCCAGGATTACCTAATCCATTTCATACTCATCAATTTAGCAGTCAACCTAATTTCCATTCCCGTGTGCAATGCATGCTTTCCAAGTTTCTGGACCACGCGCGGTTCTCCTAACCCCACGCACCTAGCAATAAGTTCCTGTAGTCTTTTCACTACCTTATTGTGTAGCAATTTCATGCATGTCTCTAGAAAGGTAGTGAGCATTGCAGGATCCATCCCTGGTTCTAATTGATCCTTACTACCTGAAGTGGAGGCCTCCGGGAAGCTCTTCTTAGCTTCCATGAATGTCTCCCTCGCGCTCTAAATCAAATTCAAGTTCCTTTGTAGGAGCCTTGCAAGCCCACGCACTTTCTTCTGACTACTTCCCTTTATCATCACCAGTGGTCGTACCACTCCTGAGCATCATGTTTACATTCAAATCTTCTTCACGTGACTCAGACCTCATCATCTGCAAATTCTGAGTCGGAGGGGGCTAAAGTACCCCTTTTTTGTGAAGTCTCGTTATCAATGTAGGGCAGTCTTCTGCCTCATGATCAAACTGAGTACAGTACGAACATGATGTCCTTGTCGAGTTTGTACAATCACAGGCATAGTGCCCTGGCCCTCCGCAACTGTAACAAATGAATTGTCTGCAACCCCTTCCTGGTCCCATTCCGCCTCGACCTTGACCTCGACCGTGCCCCTGAAATCCAGCACGTGCCATTCCTGCATTTGGGTCGAGGACTCGCATTTTGGTCTGCACCCTATAGGCAGGAATCTGATCCATCATTAGTTCATAGCTTCTGTAGGTGTGTTCATCATGGCCTATCGACTTGAAGAAATTATAAAACAATTGTTGGGACGTCTGCGTATACTTCTGCAATCGATGACAATTATCCGTAGTGTGTTTTCCTCCTATCTGACAGATCACACACCATAATGCAGGCACCACGCTTGGTCATGCCTGTGCCTCAGGTATTAATGGCATCGGCCCTCCTCCTACTAAGTAATTCACGAACACTCGACAGTGGTCCTTGTCATGCCCCTGGCCTTTGCATTTCGTGCACCATACCTCCTTGCACACCTCTGGCCGAGGTGTCCTGTCTTGTTTCAAACTCTGCATCTCCAAACACATATTTTGCAATTGCGCGTGGATTTTTTGGACTCCCAGACAAGGGTCTTGTATAGGGGTCTCATGCAATCTCATTGCCATCTCCAAAGCTTCGGCCTTGGTGGAAAGTTTTTGTTGTGACAACGTCGTCCTTAAGTGCGGTGTTAGTGACGATACAAACCATGCGCGGTGCTATCCATCTGTCAACGTCATGTTGGCTTCACGAATCATACCCTTCAGTCTTTGGTCCAGATCCTAGGGGGTCTTGCCTGGGAGCATTGCGATCTCCTTAAACTCGATGATTGTTTGTGTTTCCAACTTTGGCCTGCTAAATTCCCTGTTCAACGCGGTCTGGATTTCTACGATTCCTACATTCGAAAGGTCATTAGAATGCTTGATGTACCATGTTAATGTGCGATATTGCAATGTCCTCACTAGTGTGGCCTTCTTGATATTGTCATCCACGACGCCTTGTGCTTCCCATACCCCACTTACTACGAACCAGAATTGGTTTGGATATTCATTCCCAACTCCTCTAAATACCGGTAGTTTTATCGTACTCACCATATTGAACTATGGTGGTGGTAGAGGTGGGGTGGGTGGAGATGGAGATGAGGAGGGTGAGACGGGTGGCGGTGTAGGTGGAGGTGGTAAATGCGGAATTCGTTGCCTTATCAGACTGGCCATGTTTCTTGGAGAAACTTTCGCGAGCTCTTCCTCGCTTTCCCGCGAGGGGGAAATTAAGGGACTGGTTTCCAATTCTTCACTACTTCCACTTCTGTAGACCTTCCCACTTCGCGTAGTCCCAAACATTAATTTATTCGCATAACCCTCTTTTCACACAATAGCATCTTAATCCAAGTGTTCAAAGATTTGATATACTTACCTCGCAGTCCCTTGAGGAAATGTCACTCTGCTTCATTGAAGCTAACGGTCGTATCTACAGTGAACTTAGTGATAAATCCTCCTATAATTCGGTCGAGCCAATGGTCCACAACTCGCGCGATCTTATCTCCTAACACTTCTAGTCTGCGCACTAATTCCAGAGTCCACACGATTGGTTTGTTCAGCCTACACCTTCCCTGACTATCTGCTAGTTTCACGATCCACTCATACAGCTCAGAACAAAAGGATGCAAAGAAGTGCTCCAAGTACTCCAAGTGGTTCCATATACAAGTAGTGCTCCAACCACTGTTCCTTAGATACTCGCGAATTTATGTTTTCTTGCGCCGCGAACTCGTGAATCTTCTTGTCCAACCACCCTTCAATTTCTTTCTTTGTTGAATTCCAATGGCACGACATCAGACATCCCTTATGCAAATCCTGATCCTGGCAATGGAACCATTTGTTGGCTTGTAGGGGCCTGACCCAGGTTTAGAGGTGATTTAGCCAAACAAATCTCGGTACTACTGGCCCTTTCAGCAACAGTCCGTGGAGCGCAGACTGAGATCTCACCCGAAGTAGTATGGGAGGTTGCTAGAACCAGGTTTTCGCACCCTAGGGATGTCTGATGAGCTTTTGGCGGTCCGAAATTTGACCCTGCGTGCATGTCGTTACGTGCATCTATTAGTCCCTCGCAACCTGTGATGTTGCCTTCGCACAGCCCTACTCAGGGAGCGATCCATATTATGACTTGAGTTCCTTACTATTAACCTATTATTATCTGATTACTTAACTTATCTGTGTAATTCTAGTGATATTTAATAGTATATGTAGCATTCATATAAGTGTGCATGATAAATAAAATAGTATAAATGTATAGAATGCAATATACAAGCAGATGCACAGAAATTGGAATCAACTTCTCTTTATTATTCTTCATTCAAGGTTACAGACTCGACACCGCCCTACGCACTCAGCTGCAGGGGTCCGCACACTCAGCTATGGACTCTACTAGGCCTCTGCACACTCAGTTGCAGAGCCTCTTCCTACTACTACGACCCAATACACTGAGATTCTTACTCTATGCTCGAACCATTCGTATTTATCTATCTCCATTTTCCTTCACTATCTTTACAACTTAGAGCCTCGCTCTATTTATACAATCCCATGGTCCGCGGACTATGGGTAGGCTGAGATGACATTACATTACATTACAAAACTTAGGGTGGACAACCCTATGACTCAACCTATACTTCGCGCTCTGCGCCCCAATTCGCGAAGTCTTACAATACATTTGACCAAAAATCGGGCTTTGAGCCCCAAATATATGTTGTGGGGGATCCAATGCCCAACAATCCATATAGACCACATATAATCCATCAAAATGCTTATAGAAATACAAGGAGAAATAACCTTTCATTAATGATGCAAAATCCAAACTCGGGATGGGACTTCCACATTCCACTCGACCATAGAGTGGTTGACCCAAATCTCTCTTCATCCATTCACCCCCGTGCCATATTCCATGCATGAATGTGGGATCTCATAGAACACATCAATAAAAACTCATCCAGGGTTTCCAGAGGCCATCCACCTCAACCCATCAAATAGTGATTCCACCTCATCGTCGTACATCACAAAACCATCATCAGATTGGTCTCCATCCAAGCCTTCCAGAGCATTTGTTCCAACCAAGGTATCCAGGACTAGTAACTCAATGCACAACTGTTGTCAGGCTTCCAGATCGTTTGTCCAACCAAGGCTTCTAGGAATAGTAACTCAACCCACTAAGGGCTTCCAGAGCGTTTTTCCAACCAAGGCTTCTAGGACTAGTAACTCAACCCAAGTTTTTACAGGGCTTCTAGGGCATTTGTCCAACCAAGGCTTCTACGAACTAATAACTCAACCTAAGCTAAGGAAACATGAGAACCAACCAAAAATAATAATGAAAGTAAACCCACAATCACCATGGCTATCTAGGAAATGGCAAAGCTAGGCAATCCACTGTCAATCCAAGCAATCTTCCATTCCAATGACAAATCACAACCAATAATCCACATGCATATGCCATGCATGCGAAAACTAGTGTAGGAAGCATACATGCAACTCGGTACCTGCAAGAAAATCTAATGTAGTTTCTGATCCTGATGCCCTCTTATGCTTTCCTACTCTTCCTTTGTCTTCTTGCTCCAAGAATCCAAGTATGCCACACCCACCAAGAGCGCTCCAAGAAAATTCTAAGCCTTCAAGCATATGAGAGAGAGAGAATAATGAGATAGCTCCAAAACTGAATTGACAAAAGGTTACCAACTGATCCTCATAAGCATTTTTATGAATGAGGCCTTTGTTTTCTTCATTTTCCATTATTTTCCTTCATTTTCCTCCTCACATGCAACCTGTGACCTTTCACCTCCTTTTTCTCCTAATTTCCATTATTTTCATAAATAAATGTGGCCAAAAATGCCTTTTTTGTTTTCAAAGCTTTGCCAATTTCCTTAGCCATAAACAATCACGAGTGATCCCCATCACTAGGATTTTTCCCAACATTCAGCTTGGAATAAGTGTCCCATCATCTGTGGTTATTATTTTTCCTTTATTTACTTTTGTTACATGGAATTTTCACCAAGGTTGTTACAATGTTAAAAATATTGTTAGGGTGATGGAAACATACCCCAAGTTATAGCATATCTATACATTCACATAATTATTATTTCATGACCCCTTATGAGTATCGAACCCTACTTGCTTCATTGACAACATTCTTGAGAACCACTCGCCTAAGGTAAACCTTGGAATATGTTTTATGTATGGTTTATTGTGATTTAAACCTCTTTCTGACTACCCTCAGTGAATTTTAACTTCATAGGTAACGTGAATTTATTGTATTATGGGTCTTGTTATGTTAAGTGGATAGTCTCCAAGGTATACACCTCACCTCACCCACGTGATTGATAAAAAGGAAACAATTAGGATTTGTTTCTACAATCTAATGGTGGTCAACTCTTCTCCTTGGTGGTTAGAGTAACCACCCCACACCCTCCTCTAACCTCAACGCCATTTTCACTCTGGAGTTCTGTTGTCAGAAATTTGCATACCAGTTAGCAATGAGGTTTATTTTATTGTTTCCTTGGCACTTTTGTCATCGAATTTTGTAGTAAGAACTTACTAGGCTACAACCATTACCCTTTTTTCGGTTACCCTGGCATTTTTAAGAACTTTTTACTTGTCAGCATAACATTTTTGTGACAAGTATGGCAACATACAGATGTTCTTTTTTTTGTGAGTTGTAAATTTGTTTCATGCAGATTTAGTCTCGTAATCTACTGATAATCTTTAAGATTTTGTCCTTGTCTCAGGTCTAGGGCTTGCGCAAAAAGTTCAGATGAATTGTGGTCATGACAAAGGGGTTTCTGCAGAAATCGGAAAGTTTTGGTCAGGTATTTTCATGTCCTCCCACAACTTTTCTTAACCCTAAAGGAAATAATTAGTAATTTGACTATCATTGTTTATGTTTGATGAGTTTACCCTTACTTTTCCTTTTTGTAGGGTTGGGGATATTATGTTTTCTTTATTTGTCTTTATGAACGATAAGCTCTTATGTTCTTTGATTTCTTGAAGAGAATCCCAATATTTTAATTTTACCTTTCTTACTTGGTTTTCAACGTCTATCCAAACTAACAAACTAGGGTTTTTATCACAAGGTTGAGACTTTTGGCCATTGTAACATCTCTTTTAGTTAAAATTTGTAGAAGTAGACATTTTATCCATGTTTTAACTAAAACATTTAAATATTTTCTTTTCTTTAGCTCTTTGCATCTTAATAATTTTGGCTATGTTACTCGCAGGTTAGTACCATGCTAATCTAAAATTTTACGAAGAGAAAGCTTTAGGGTTTTGGCTTCGAAATACTCCCAGGCAATCAAGGAGTTATTATTATTTTTCTTGGTTGTCTATTATAGGGCCTTACCTCAATATAAAGAATTTAGGCCTAGACTTAGCTGAAACTTCAATTATACTTGTGTACATAATTGTGTAGAATGTTTACAGCACTCAAACTCTGAGTTTAGATTTATTTTTCCTTTATGTTAAATGATTTCCTTAATTGACTACTTCAGGTATTTTATGACCATTAAATTATAACTATTATAACCTGGGTTGAGATGGGTATAAACTGATATTGTCTATGTATATAGTGTACATTTGTACCTGGACCCTACAGTACCTTTTAATTCATCCTAAATTGGAATTGTGAAAATTAATTTCAGTTTTTTCTTATAAAAGACCAATTATGTACAATAACGTTTATTTCTTGTCAGATTATGTTCTTCTTGATTAATAGATTCTATTTTTTTCTAAATTGGTGATTACTTGTGAAAGTGTTATACAACCTGTTGTAACTATGTTTTTGACATTCTCCTTTAAACTTGGTACATATTAATTCCAAGGTTTTACACATTTGCAATCTTTATCTTCCTTTCAGTTTTTGTGGATAGTTCCAATGCACAAAAAATAGAGTTCAAGACTCCTTATTTTTGGGTTTTTGAACTTCTATTTTTCTAAAGGAATTTGTCACTTGGCAAGTATTTCATACTAATTGAGGGGTAACTTGAGATCCTTATCTCAATATTAACCCATGACCATGCTAACGCTATGTTGATGGCCAAAATTATCTGCATCAACATTTGGGAGACCACTTGGAGAGAGCCCCAAGTTAGACTCTTTTATATTTGGGTTGGTGGTTCTGATAAGTTTTAAATTGGGTTCAGTGATCCGTATGGGAATTGCTTCAGCGGATGGAGGCTTAAGAGATGGGAAAGATATAGGGAGAAGACAAGAATGGTTTGATAATACTTAATGAGAACATTAAAATGAAACGTAAGCTAAACCATAACATATGCTAATTAACCTGGGTGTTGATACACATATGTGAAAAAAAAAAAAAGATAACTCATAACTAAAAAAATAGATTATCAACCTATATTGTTAATTAAAATAATTTGAAGACGAATTAATTAATTCAATTAAATAGCTAATTGAATTAATTCATAAGAACATTCACATATGATTTTGTTTCCTTATACTTGTAATGATGCTTACAAGAACATATAAAAAGGGGCAATATTTTGATCAATCAAACATAAGCGTAAGTGATAATGTATGAGAAAATATTCCAATTATAAGTTGAACGAAAACACAACTAATAAAAGTGCAAATTATGTTTTACTCCTTTGCAATGTGGAATATGCAAATGGTTCAAAGATTATATTAAAGAAATAGCAATGTATAAAAGTGAAACAAGTCTTTTCTTGCAAAATTTCAAAACCCTTGATCCTAGGCTCAAGAAGGACTTAAATAGTTTTTCAAACAAAAGGAGAGAATAGTTGCATGTTCAATATTCTCTCAACCAAAAAAAAACAAACTAGAATAAAATAGACATTAGTTACAATTTGAAAATAAATAATCAACTTGGAGGAACAACTATAGATGAGGAGTCAGTGGGAATTTTCCATTGCCAATAGACTTCTAGAAGATGTGCCAGCTTAGGAGGAGAGTGAGGTTTAATGATCACTTGAAAACTAAATACTTGAGCTCGTAATGAAGGAAATAATTGAGTAAATTGTGCAATATTGACCTTGGTTACTTATAGGTAACCATGGGGTTTAATAAGTAATTCTCGGGTTAACTCAAAATCCACCTTTGACAATTGTTCAATCCTTTTACTAAACTCTTCCCTGTCATTTTTCCAATTGGATTTTAATATTTCTGCCTCTCGACGAGTCTCTTATAAATTGTATGATAATATCTTTGCTTCCTTAAGTGATTGAATGACAGATTGAATAATTGAATTAGAAATCCTTTCAACATCTCTTACCAAGTTCTTAGCCAACGGTATCTCATCTTTCCAAATACGAAGCACTATAGACATTTTCATTTCATCAATACTAGGCAAGTTTGGATAAAATCTTTTAGGATCATCTTGTCATTGCAAAAGCTCATTGATTTTATGCTTAGTTTCATCATATTGGCTTTTAATATCAATAGCGACATCAAGAAAATAATTGACTAGTTTTTCTTGAGCCCGATTTATGCTAAACTTGTTGCGGAGAGATTGCTACTCATGTTGAAGTTGTTCATTTAATTCATAAGTTGCATGCTTAAATTTAACCAGATCCAAAGTATTAGCCTCATTTTTCTTTATCTTCTCTTGTAATTCACCTATATTGTCATCCCTTTACTTAATTTCATATTCATATTGGCCTCCAACCAGAGAATCTTGTGCTTTCATTTGTGCTTGGACCTATGAGGATTCTTGTTCCAACTATTGTATTCTTTCATCTTTCTATCTGATAAAATCTCTGACTTTAGCTACTTTATCCACACTAGTAGTAACATAATCTCCTACATATTGATTCAATTATTCAAGCTCTTCATCAAGTATTTTTGATGTGCCTTTACAAGCTATTTCCAAAGAAGGTGCTTGTAAAGCAGTGGTTATCGTTAAGACCCATGTCTTGGTGACTTTACTCTTCTTCCTACTCTTCTTCAAAATGGAATTATGTTGTGGACTATAGAATACCTCTATTGGCGGTAGTTCTTTAATGTTTAACTGAATAGTAGTAGTTGGAGATGTTGGAATTATCTCCATGCTAGGTTTAGAATTTATAGGAGTTTTAGCAATAACACCTGGTTTTGTAAGAGCAATATTTGAGGTATTAGAAGAAACATCCACTTATTGTTGTCCAAAAATGGTTATAGCATTTGTTTCAGGAATTGTTGTTTCTTTCACTAATTTAACAAGCTCTGAACTAATCTCTACAAATGCTTACCAATATTTGATGACATCATTAAGCACTATATTTTCTGAAGTAGTTTGTTCTAGAAAATCCACAAAAGAAACCTGAAAAGGGGTGGTAATTTGAGGAGTGACCTGTTGTGTTGAAAAAAAAAAAAACTGATATACCTTCGTTTTTCGAAAATTTGAGAAAATGCAAAGCAAGGTATATCTTATTGGTTCTCTGTAAACTAAAAAATGTTGATTGTTGTATGGGGGTAGTTTCTTGGCTTACAGATAGATAAATAAGAAGCTCCATAAAACAATTTATCATAATGATTAGTCTCATGAACATATTTCTTGATACTTGAATCAATAGTTAAATTTTCAACCAACTTGGTAAGATCATGCGACTTTGCAGGAATAGTAGCCAACTTCAACTCATATAAAGGTTGCAGTTCCTTTTCAGCATGAGTGTAATTATAAAGAGTAAAAATACCAATTCACAAAGGGAATTCAGGCCACAGTTTCTTGGAAGCCTTCTTTAATTCAAGGGTTATCCCTATTCTAATTGTTTGGTGGGAAACTTCTCTACATAAGAGCTTATCTGGAACATAAAGGGGTAAAACATGTGGTTTACGATTACTTCCCCAAACCGTAATATAGGTAAAAAGTTCTTCAGCAAACTAGTCCCCAATTCTTAATAAACAATCCATTGCAGATGTAGACATTCTTGGAGGCTTGGAACCAAAAATGGCTCAATAAATGGGAATCATGATAAGGTAATAGATATGATAAAAATGGTTAGAATAATTGTCTTCCCATAATTTACTATGGTAGATGTGGATGGGAAAAGGATAATAGGTTTCCATTTCAAACCCATAGTTGGAAAATCTAAGGAGAAACAAATGGCATCCATTACAAAGGAAGACATGTAAAAAGGAGGGTTATAGGTGGATGTATGTTTGGTTTGGAAATGGAGAATATGATTTGTTATATTTTTAGGTATAATTTGGGCCCAATTAAAGATAAACCCAACAGTAACCCTAAGAATAAGAGGGACCCCTTCTACTATAAATTGTGAGACATTATGATACCCAAATAACCTACATGACATAGAAGTAACATAATCAAAAGGAGGATTTAAGGACTATATGGAATATTTTTTGGATGATTCCTCCTTATGTTTGTTAGGGTCTCATATCTATTCTCTAATCAAAATAGGGAGCTCTTTCTTTTTATTATTCACTTCTTCATTCACAAAACCATCGACAAACTGAGAATTATACAACAATTATGGCTCAAGCAATTGATACATACCCTGGAGATATTTAGTCTTGAATGAGCCAATAATTGTTCCCCATCAAGTAACGAAATGCCTCTCTGCGATGTCCACATTCTCAATTACCTATCGAATCATATCTATATAGGGGAGAAGTCTAGGGTGCGCAACAATTATATGCAGGTGGGATTTTGAGGCATCTTGGTTTGTCACCTCAGAAGTTTTATTGCCACCTTGCTCTATGGTTTCCATTATTGACTTTGAGGAGTCTTTTGTTGGTAATTCTTCCTCCAACAACTTGTTCATCACATTCTAGGATGAAACATTGGAATCCATCATGCATACAATATCATAAAAGAGGAAATATTTTGGCAGCTTCTCATAAATTGCTTCTAAAAATGGCCTCAATGGTGGTTGTAACGAGGTTTTCTTCTTTGCTTTCACCATCTTGAGAGTTGATACAGATCTTACAAAAGTTATTTGTTGTTACAGAGTAAAACCAGGGTTAGAGAGTCATTTATGGGGTAAATATGATAAAAACCACAAATTAAATATAACTACAATCAGTGGTAAAAGCATTAAACTTCACATGCATGAGTTAAATGCACAAAACGTGGTAAGTACAATAAATTGAATTATGGGTGTGTTTTCTAATTCACCATGTCAATATAACAGTTGCTCGGGAATAACAGGTGGTGTGTTTCTATTTGAACAAGTAGTGTGGTCAGTCATCATGGGTGTTTACATCAGCCCGTGAACTAAATCCGAGAAGTAACAAAGGATGCACGCTAAGGAAATCGTAATGGTGACTAGATTCGAATGACATGGAGGGTAAACACACATGATCTAATGGAAAACATTGTGAATGGATATAAATGTTGCGTGGATAGGTTGAATCATCCTAGGGATGGAATCCTGGAAGGAATAGGATGAACGCGTGTTAAAATTTCCAGGGAAGTTTCGAGATTACATGGAAGGCGAGAGTTAAATGCCCAATAAGATAACTAGAGTGGAAGCATGAGAGGGGCCTATAAGAAGAGGTGCCATGTTTATTTGTCCTAGGAGTTTGTCCCCAACTCTTTTGAATGGAAGAGCACATGAAACCTCTAGGGAATCTCACCCTGGGGTGACGTGGAAGTGCAATGGCATAAGGGTGAATCAATGTTATAAACGAAGTCACGTGGCAGAAGGGGACCTAATGTAACAAGTCGTAATTTATATTTGTGGATGCTTGCGTCACCCCAGAAGGTGATCCTTGGGAAAATTTGAAAAGAGGAACTTGCGAATTCCCTGGGGTAGAATCTCTAGGAAACGTGTCAAGCAATAAGAACAAGGTGCGTGAGGATTCAATATAAGTCCTTTTAAAGCACAAATACATCAAAATTTGGTCTTTTTTTTTAAATAGAACTTTACTTCAGTGGTTATGGCCTATGGCCTTATTTATATATTTTATTTAGTAATGGATATAATCAAACTTTAGGTTGACACGTTAATAAAGATATAAAATCAAAGTCCTTTTGAGTTTTTTAAAGAAAAATATAAGCCTAAAAAATTAAAATGATCCCCATTTTTTTATTATGGTATAAATATAAAGTGGGGGTTGTTGCTTTCTACAACAATTGGCAACATACTGGGCGAACCAATTATCTTTGTTTCTATTAATGAAGAGAGAGAAAATATAAGATTGCATAAGGAGAAGAACTTGTGACTTAAAAAATGTATGGTCAATAAAATAATAACAAAGAAAAACTTGTACTCCTACCTTTTCATCTTGCCTTTGTCCAAAAGGGAAGGGGTGTTTCTATTTTTTTATTTAAATAAGAATATAGGATTTTGATTTGATTAGTAAGCACAAATTAGTACCAATTTATGCATGCTATTTAGTTCAACTTTTAGTACCCAATGTTGCCTCACTAACAACAGGCATGTTCAGGAAGTTACCTTTGTATCAAGTATGAATTTACTCATTTCCAGTGAGCTTATTTAGTACACCGGTGGGTTTTAAAACACTTCCTATGACTTCTTATCTTTATTTTGATAATCTCCTTTTGATCATAGTGTTAGATATTTTCATATTTAGCAATGGCGCATAAGAAGTTGGGCGATAAGAAAGTTATTTGGAAACAATGCATATCATGACATTCAGCTAGTTATTCATCTTATGATCTACCATCCTTATTGTACATTAAGTATGTAAAGGAAAATATAAACTTCTAGAAAAGGATAGACAACAAATTTTTTTCTAAACAAGAGACAATTTTATGAAAAGGAACCTTTGGAGTTTTCTTTTTCACCTCTTGTTCAAACTCTCTAAACATGAAAAATAAGTTGAGTTACACCTTTGTTGGACTTGTAAAAACATCAAACAATGATGGACTCGTCGAACATGATGAGACCGAACCACTCCTTCTCAGGGTTTGTTAAAAATACTCAAAAGAATTCATTTGAAGGATGAACTTATAGATAAAGCATATGTTATCCTCCTCAATCTTGTCAAAAATAAAGATGTAGTGATCATAAATGGTTGGGGAAATTTGGAAAATAGGATACTTTACCTATTAATGGTAGTGAGTCGCTCTTGAAAATGACACTCTTCCACTTCATCTCCATGGATGTCAAGTTGGGAAATCTTCTTGCCTCTTTGGTTTATCATACCATGTTAAAAAGCTCAGCATTCAATTTTGAGTCAATGTTGCCAACTCCATTAAGTGTCGTCGATATGTTCAATAGAAGTCTTTCAGTTACTATCTGCTATAACATTTCTAAGCCTTCATTCATGTTTTTCGTCCCTAAACCAGTTTCACATCATTATTCCATCTCACATCTTGATACCTATTTCGTGTTGTTGATGAGGGACACATCAGGGCCCTCCTACAACATGTTGCTTCCTATCGACATCAGCTCATTATCCAAGAAGTTGGATTAGCAACTCCCTTTGGTACCTTGAAGCTTACATACATCAATGGAAATTTTCCTCACATTCATCGATAGGTATTCATCATTGGCCTTTGACCAGAAGATTTTGTGTGGTGTACAACTTCATCTCATCTATTCACAGCACATAGATTGTACTATAGTACCTTGAGAGCCATTAACATCATCAGTGGTTTCTCTCACACCTGTTAACAACTTACATCATTGGTCATTAATCAGATGGTGTCAACCATGTTTGACTTCAACTCATTTGTTCACATGGTTAGACTCATACATCAAGAGATCGAGTAAACGAGATGGAAAACCTCATATCTAATTTCATCCATTCAGGTTGTGTTTCAGGATTCATACAAAATCATAAAGTGTGATGGTTGTGATCATTCATGCCATCATCCAAGCATGGGTCCACACCTTTTCATATGTGGATGAATTTTTTTTATCATTGTACATGTAATATGGCTTATATGTTGAGAATGAGTATGCCTCCCTCAGTAGTGATATCATGATGAAAATGTATTGTAACAGATGATGATCTCGACCAATTGTTCTTGTTTCGGACTTGTCACAAGGTAAATCACTTCAATCCTCGGCCACTACTTCTGACTTTGTACTTTATGGGGAAATTTGTTACAGTCCATTTTGTTACATATGTTCAATAGGCCTGCAAACTAGATCAATCAACATCCTTGAACACTTTATCATAATCCCTTTATAAATCCCTAAGCATCACTTCTCCAAAAGGTCTGGGTTTCTAGGATGATTAGCTCAAAAACAATGTTTTTCGCCCCAGCGTACCTTGCATGCTTGGCCACCTATGTTCAATGCATGTTGCAAACCTGAGAGCTAGCGTTGGTCAACACATGGTTCTCCCTTCTGCAGGTGTGTTGATTCCATAAATTCAGGAAAAATAGAAAATTTATTTGAAGCTTCCTCTTCTAGAAGCTTCTAAGGTAGTTTTAACTATTTACCATGGATAGAGATCTCTAATTCCTATCTAATCCTATATTGGAGACCTTATCTCTTATCTGTTGAGATCATCCTCCCCTCATATGTGGATCTCAAGCCTAGAATGGTAAATCCTAAACTACCACACTCATCCTATAAATTTATTGCTTCCCATAAGGTCTAGGTTGTTGGATTTTGGAGATTGATAGTGCCCTCATGTTGTTGATTTGAGCCTAAAGGAGTAACCATATTCATGCATTAGGGTTGATGTTGAGGTGTGCTTTGTGACAAGGAAGAACAATTCAACTTGGGGAGACAACTACAAAGTCAGCTTCTATTTATGGTTGTAAAACCTCTCCTATATTTGTCAATACAAAGAGTATCGTGTTTTCCTCTATTTGTTGTGTTATGTTTGCACTCATGTATTTCAATGCCATGTTGATTCATTGAATAGAGATTTCAGATTATACTAAGTGGATTGTGGTTCCTTTTCTTTTTTAGTCATGTGTGCGGGTTCTAATTATATCACTTGGACCTAGAGTTGGAGCTTACAAGCAAGGAGGAAAGGAAGGCTTGCTATAGATTCCAAGTAGGCTTCTCACCCATTTTCTAATCTCTTTAAGAAAAACTTGAAGCTTTTTGTCTTTTATTGTTCTAGGTCGGGCCACTAGATCTAGGGAATTCACATTTTTCTACAATCGTGAAAATTTCGTATAACAAAGACGAAGCACATAAACAACAAGTATCATTTCATACGAAAATTGGTGCAAGATGGAGTGTTGTAGCTACAGTATATCTCCACTGGTGAGCAGGTAGTTGATATTTTGATAAAATCTCTTCCTAATAAGAATGTTATGAGTTTGAGAAATAAGCTTGGATTAGTTGATATCTCCTCCCTAGTTGAGAGGGAGAGATAGACACATCATTTTTATCTTCACTTTTTGAATAAATAATGGAGTATTGGGTAAGAATATGGTTTCTGATACTCTTTGAGGGTGATGTAGGGCATCCAATAGGTAAGAGTAGTCGAAGATGAAATTCCTTGAGGATGTGTTAATCCAAGACAGGAATTATCCTAGAATTACATACATTGTGAACATCTAGATAGGGTATGTGCCTTGAGAGACAATGATGATGGTGTTTATAAGTCATTGTCTCGCAAGCATTGTGCTCTATTATTGTGGAGAGATAGAGTTTTTATTCAATGCCTTACTATGTAACAATGTTGGTAGGTATGATAAGATGCACCGATATAAGCTGATAAGATAGCTTATGAGATGGCTTGTCAATCAAACTCTTCTTATGAGATCTCTTCAGTATGAGAATATCCATGTACCATTATGAATATCTCCCTAGTTAAGAGGTAGTGTTGAAATATGTAACTAGGTTCGATCTTCATATGTACTCTTGATTTGTGTATATTGTAAAATGAAAAATAAATTATTATTATCATTTTTTGTAGCATGGGTTTCATGCTCAAAGTCATTTTATTTTAGGTCAAAGCACCCATTGAGTGCTTCTAGGTTTTGTCATTGAGTCAAGAAGTCAAAGAAGCATTTTCATATGTATAAACCCCTATTGGGCATTTTGTAACTTGTCAAATAAATTATTTTTTAGTCAAAGTGTCAAAATTACCCCTCCAAGACCAAGTCAGTCTAGCAGAGAAGAAGTCGACCTAATTAGGGCATGTCATCCTCCTTGGAAGCCTATATATAAGAGAACATTCGACCTCCTATGGACTCACTCATTCACTCACTCATCTATCAAGAAAATTAAAAGAAGAAGAAGGAAAGCGAAGGAGTTAAAGGATGAAGGAAGACAATATTTTCGATCTCTCTCTCTCTCTCTCTCTCTACATCTCACATGTTCAAAAAGAAGGCTAGGGTTTTGCATCTACTAGGCCAAATTTTTTCAAGAAGTCAAGAAGGGTCAAAATCTTAGGAAGAAGAGGTAGTTTGTTCTCTCTCAAGGTATAGAAGAATAATCATTCCAAGTGAAGGAAGTAAGAAGCTCTATAAACCCTAATTCTCCCACACGTGCGAAGTTCTAGTTGGTTGCAAGGGACCAAAAAATTCAGACCTGTAGAGGGAGCCAAAAATTTGTAGTTGGGGGTCGAAGTTGTGCTGCTGGAATAGATTTGACTTGGTTTGACTTAGATAGAAGAAGTGCATCATCAAGGAGGTATGACTTGGTCTTGGAAGGGTATTGGTCTTGGTCTAGAGGTCTTGGAATTCTTCATATGAAAAATCTATAACAATATAAGAGATTTGTGCATTTTCCTCTCAAGAGGAGAGGTTTTGGCCCTGCCTAGCAGCCTACATATTGTCTCCTTGTGTACTATTGATTTGGCCCTAGCTAGCAGCCTACATCTTGTGTCCATGTGTACTATTGATCTTCATGTTTTGGTAGTTGTTTGATGATAAGAACAACATAATAATAAGAAAAGAAGAAGCTAATAATAAATAAAAGTAAAAGAACATCATAAGAAGTTATTAACTCTAAGAGAAATCACCTCTTTTGTAGCCCTATTGATTTCTCAACAAGATCAACATATTGTGAGTTTGAAGTGTCAGGGATAACACGCACATGTTGTAGATTTTCTTATTCTCGATCTTCTAATTTACTTTTTGATTGTGAATCAATAGTTTGTGTGACTAACCTATACAATCCTTAACCTCAAACAAGCTTTGTATGTTTAATTTCCAAATCATATTCTTGTAATGCAACAACCCAATGAGATTTATTTTCACCAAGGTCTTTTTGAACTAATAAATTCCTTACAACAAAGTAAGGCACAATTACTTTAGTGTGTGACTTAATCAAAAAGGGTATGAAATGCTTAATTAATTTAAATATTTCACATGCCTACTTTTCAACGTCTGAATATTTTAACTTTGCTCCTCGTAATCCCAAATTGTTGAATTCTATAGGTACCTTTGTGTCTTGATCATTTTTCTACGTTAAAACAGTTGCATAATATTGATCAAAAGAAAAGGTATATAAAACAAATACTTTATCATAATCTGGTGAGAACAAGGAAGGATCTTGTATAATGGATTGTTTAATAGAGTCAAATGATTGCCTTTCTATTACACTCCACTTAAAAGTTGCATTATTCTTTATCATGTTCTGCAAAGGCAACACTATTTGTGCAAATTCAGGAGTGAAATGCCTCACAAAATTGATGTCTTAAAAATGACTGCATTGACCTTTTATTATGAGTGAGTGCAATCTTTGATATGCCTTTAACTCTATCAGGGTCTATTATTACGTCTCTATAGAGAATGAATCTTAATAAGTTTACCTTTTGAAAGAGATACCATATTTCCTCCATCGTTCAAAAATTTGTTTCAAATCATGAATATGGTATTTTCGTCTTTTGGAAAATATGGTAATATCGTCAAGATAAACAATAACGATTTTATTTATCAATCCTCTTAAAGCAACACCCGTTGTTATCTGAAATGTTACCCCAACATTGATAAGACCAAATGGACTCTTTTGGTAATCATAGGTCCCCCATTTATTCCTAAAATTTTTCTTTAACCTATCACTAGGATGAACAAGGATTTGGTTGTATCCTAAAAACCCATCAAGAAAGGACATCAATCTTGATCCAACAACAGATTACAAGATTTTTTCCATGGGAGGTGTGTTTCCCCTAGAGACAACCCCTAACTGCAAGAGGTCAATGCCCAAGACATCCAAAGAAATTGATGAAAACTTTAAAATATGTGGTCGGGGAGATAGATCATGAGAACAACAATGAGTGGTCTAATTCTGAAACCTATATTTACAACCATATTGGCCAAGATAAATGAGGGTTGCAGGACTTAGGGTTTCAAGAGATGATTAGAGGCAAATTAAGAAAACAAGGCTTAATCACTAAGGCACTTAAGAATCTTAGTTTTTGACCCTGCAAAGGAAATGGTGCAAAGAGCAAGACAAATGGGTGAATGACTTATATGGTGGAGCGCCTATTAATTCAAACCAAAAATATGAGTACCATTAATTCCTGGTAAATTCATAAAGCTGATTAAATTAATTTGCTATTCATTACACTCATATCAGTGGAAGAAAACATTAAGGAATGATAAACATGAAAGGAAAACATTAATGAATGATAAACATCAAAGTAAAAATATTTCTGCAATTTACCCCAAAAAAATGGAATCAAAACTGGTCTTTATTTTTCAGTTTCAGAAAAGCTTCTTCATTACATTTTAGGCTTCTTCATTACATTTTGTCATGAGTTTCAGACACTGAACCCCTACAAAATCATCATTTTGAACTTTTATACTCGTCCCTGCCTACTAGTTCAAGAATCGATTATAGAACTAATTACATTATTTTAGATTTTACAATAAAAAATACAAATTTAATTATTTTGGCCCTTTCATAAAACTAAACTCCTCATTCCTTTAAAATAAATACAATATATATATATATATTTCATATTTAAATCAATGCTTTAAGTTTGTTGAAAAGCATGTGGGCCCCAAGTCTTCATCGTGGGCGCCAAGTCTTGCATCCAGTTCCTCAACCAACCAGACCTTATTCCAAGATTCTTAGCCTGGCATGCTCCACAGGTGCTACAAGTTTCTCCACTATTAACAATTTCACTTGGGATCCTCAATTCAACATCTATCTGTTATTTCTGCGAACTATTTGAGCATGCAACAGGAAAGTCTTCCATGATCACATCCCTGACAGAGGTTTCAACATCTACCTATTATACTACCCAATTATTCACATCAAGAGAAGATAATGCCTCCTTGGACCAATTGTCCTCTTTCTTGGGCTTGAGAGAAATTTGGCAATCTGAGTAAAAATTTATGGTACCATAAATAAGGCCTCTCTAAAGACAATATTCATGAACCAACTTATAATCCATTGGCACAATTAACTTCATTCAACTCAGTTCATTCTAAAACGCTACAAACAAATCACCATCTGTGTACTTCAAGTTGTTAATAACACCCTGTCTTGCAAGCCCCACTCCATGTGTAAGGGTTTATACATCAACCTCCCTGAACTGAAGAACATCATATAATGACTCTTGAAGTGTAGTAGGAGGATCTCGTTCTTCTGAAAACAATTTCTTTGTAATATGAGAAATTTGGGATGTAAAAGATTGGTAATAGTATCCATTGTCTACAGTTAGTAGATATTTTAGTGTCTATGAAAAGGACAGATCATAATCTCGTAGACGTTCTTACATTGTTAAAGCCATTAAGGCTACTAACTTAGGTCTCCTTTTTTTAAACCACTTTTCTGCCACTGGTGAAGTTTGGTCATCCTTGTCACATATAAAACCATGTAATACCTGCTTGAACTCCTCATAAACCTCGAGATAAGTGTTCAAAATACAAGGGCCGAGTGCAGTCTGAAGGTGTAAGGGTAGTTCCATGTGAATATTACAAAATTTGTTGGCACTTCAATAGAATGAGCTCATAAATATCCTGGCTACTGTAAAAATATCATATAATGATTAGGATCTACTTTCATTGCTCTAGTTAGACAATTAGATGACCTGGCCGATATTTTTTTTCTTCATAGACCATGTGGCAAGTCACTTCCAAAGGTAGACATCCTTAGGCGTAAGATGAAAAAATATCATGTAAAAAATATTTATTTTTATCTTATGAGGACATGTATGATAAAAAATTCGAAGTGTATGATGAGCAACTGAGATGTTAGATGTAAAACATATAACTTCTTTTAATAATTCCAAAGCCCCATTATAACGACTTGTGGTATGAAGAAGATTAACATTCCCTAGTTTTTTATCATTTCAGGACTTAATTTCGGCTCATCCCTCTTTTATAAAAATATTCAAACCATGCATTTCATGGTCTCTAACTCTCAATAAATCTTAGTATATATAATATATATATATATATATATATATATAATATATATTATAATATATTCGGCAACTCCTATTTCAGACCCTATAGCAATATTAATGCTATCTGACATGTGAGCTTCTTAGCCATCGCTCTCTGAGTGACACCATCGCTCTCTCTCCACGTTTCGATGGCTGTCACTCAGAGAGCGATGGCTAAGAAGCTCGCATGTCAGATAGCATTAATATTGCTATAGGGTCTGAAATAGAAGAAGCCTATACTGTCCTCCATGAGCATCGTTACTTATTTGTTATTTGTTATTCTCTCTCAGAGACCAACTTCTCTTCCAACTATTTTTGAAACTTTGCAATTTTCATAGATGTGAAATGTAATTGTATTCGCACTGCAACTTTCCCTTCTTCATAGTAATCCTTGAAACTAATAATGTCTTTAATTTCTCCGAAGAATTGTAAGGTTGTTGGAGGAAGAGTGTGGCCACTGCATAATGATTTTTTTATACAGGCATGGATCAAGATATCCCACATCAGTCAAATAAAAAAAATTAAGTGTTTATATTTCTAAAGGCTCATACCGCACATTAACCCGTTGAGCACATGTAATGTTCGTCCCTCTTGGTTATGGGTTCCTCGTTGGTGATTTGTATAGGTAGTAGACTTGGTGGACTTTGCTTTTTCAATTAGTGGGTCTCCATGCTTGGCTTACGACTTGCAAAATTGACTTTGATACTGGGCCTTCGAGCCCAATAATTTTATTGAAATTACTCTCTTCTGCATAAGACCCGAGAGAAATGAAAACCCAATTTTGGCACGAAATTCAACATATTATTTTTTAAGAAATTCTGAAAATTTGACATGTCCTCCAATTAAAGTCCCTCATCAATTCAAAATTTGAAATTGATATCGCCTTTCAATATTTAGCTACAATAATAGGCAATGGGAAATTATCTTTTTGGAAGCTTTGTTAAGGTTTCTGAAATCGATGCAGATTCTTGTATATCCATTATTTTTCGTAAGTGGAACCAAATTGGATACCCACTTAGGAATGCCTAACTAAAATTAGAATCTTCGCTTCCAATAATTTGTTTAATTCATCTTTTACTTGAGACTCAATATTGGAATGAATTTTCCTTTTCATTAGGTAGCATTGGGATGGTATGTTGGATAATCGATGTATTATAGGTTTTGAGATCATCATAATTTCATGCAAAGACATTTTTGTATCTTCTAAGTAAATGAATAAAACTGAGTCTTTCCTCTAGTGAGAGTCCAGGACCTCAATTTACGTTTTGAGGGTTTTCATCTGAGCCAAAATTGAGAACCTCAAATCTAAAGGAAGAGCTTTCAGTTTTACAATTAGTATGTTTTTTAAATTGAACCTTAAGATCATAAAAATATTCTAACTTGACCACTGATTTGGGAAAGGAGTTTTCAGTTTTGCTTTCAGTAGATGATCTGTTCAATTCTTTATGATGGGAGTCTTCATTAATGATACGGTCATCATATATTCCCTCGAAGTGAGGGAATTTATGATGTCTTCATCATCATTGAAAGCTCTCCAGTGGGAGACATTATCAGGTATAGAGGGTCAGAATATCAACTTGATTGAAAAATAGTATGGGTTGACGTCTTAAGGTGGTATGATTCTAGAAGCCACGTTTGCTAAAATATATGCACCTGCATTTTGCAATCTCAAGATAGGACTAATATTGATTGTGAGAAAATGATAAGTCAATTATTGTACAAGCAATTGACAACGTTTTAGGTGACTGGAAACACAATGAATAATGTTTCTTACCTATTTAATAACAATTTTTGAGTCACCAAAAACTTTTAAATATTTGACATGTAAGCTTATTTCTTTTCTTAGTCCTTGCACAAGTGCTTCATACTCAGCAACATTATTTTTGCATTCAAATTCTAGCGTGCATGTAAGCATAGTAATTTCCCCATTGGGGTTAATCAAAATACATCATGCACTGGCACCATCATTAGAATTCAAGCCATCAAAATACATTGTCCAAAATAGATTATTTACAGGTTTATTTACTTGGGAATCTACAATATTTACACAACAAGAAGTATTAGTCTATGAAAAGTTCTCAATTTCTGGGTAGATAGAAGTAAATGGATAAGGAGATAATTGAGCAGTAAAATTACCAAAATATGGTTCTATACAATAATTTCCAAGGATATTATTGGTAAAGGCGATGGGTTCATTTTCTTCTTCCAGTTCAGTAACAATATGCTTCTTATGTTTTTCCCAATCAACTCTTATCTGATTAGGCTTACCATTGTATGGGAGCCAAAGGTGTGACCAATTAGTTGTGAAATAACCTTTTAACTTTTCTGACCAATCCCTACTCAAGATAAGACCATAAGACCCAGGAATAGCAATGATTATGACATCAATGACCTGAAAGACTTTAGGCTCAAAAGATCATATACTTAAGACCTCTTTTATTTCACCCAAAACCTTTACTTTTGATCTATCAAGTTGTACTGTCTGAGTAACCGATTCCTGGGGCCTAATGTTTAATTTTAAGAAGACATAACATGACATGATGTTGGAGGAGGTGCCATAATCAACCAAATAATTATGAACATTCTTATTAAAGATCTCAAACGTCAAAACAAAAGGTGGGGTGTGCGAATTAGACCTATCCCCTATGTCAATTACGTCTGCTTGTTTCATTTTATCAGAGGACGAAGGAGGCTTTCACTTAGTTTTGGTATTTGTAGTCTTAGTAGTCACAATTGTAATTGGTAGGGAAGATTTTGAGGTAGCATCCAAAGTGTTTAAATATATTTTTTGTCGTTGTTTAAGTTTATTGACCTCATATAGTAAAATATTAGCCTTGGACTTCTTCATATCCTCTATGATATTATATTTTATGCTATCAGCAATTACAAGAGTTTTAGGAGCAAACTTATCTAGATTGGCACTTTTAGTGGTAGGAGGTGGAGAGATAGAATTTGGCATATGATTTTTATTTGTTGGAGCAAAAGAAGAACTTGGAGGAAAACCTTTATTAGATGAAGGAACATCTGTAGCAGGATTTTGATTGGAAGTACACGTATTTGTAGATCTTTTGCTTCTCATGATTATAGGACAAGTTTCCTCTTCATATTTAGAAAGGGAACCAATGAAGTCCCAAGAAGCATTTGCATCTAATACTTCTTCTTCCTCTTCTTATTCTTCAATTTGTTCTGCTTCTTCTTCCTCTTCTTCTTCTTCTCCTTCCACAACAAAAAATTGAGCTACAAGGGGAGTTTGTCGTGTCCTTCAGAAAGGTCTTCTGGAAGAAGATTCTTTTGCAACTTGTTTCTTGAGATCAACAACTTCATTTGAAAAGGTTTTGATGACTTTTTGAATTCCTTCCATATCAAACGCATCTTTGGTGCTCTTTTTATTCTTCTCATCTTCCTTAAAATTACCTTTTTAGTTGAGTGAGAGGTAGGTTTCATCTCTTCAATAGATCCTTTTTTGGCAAGAACAAGCATTCATTTTTCAACACTTAATGATTCTTTCATATTATATGCAAGGGAAGTCTTTCGAACTCTATCTATGAGCATAGCCATTGAAGAGGGAAGAGCTCTGATATAACAATCAACTTGCACATCTTCACCTATTTTGGACGTACCTGGTATCTTATTTAAATTTTTATTAAATCTTGAATTGAAATCTTTGACTCTCTCATCAGGACCCATCTTTATATTAGATAATTCAATTAGTAATGAGGTTAGAGTCTTGTCATCACCAAATTTATTTAAAAATAATTCTTCAAAAGTACACTAATTGGCAAAGGAGTTAGCAATTAGAGAGAAGTAACATAAATCAGCTTTACCCTCAAAAGTATATCGAAATAGTCTATAGACTACATCTTCTTCTGAAACATCATTAAGATTGATAACAAGCATAAAAAAATTAATATATTCGTAAGGAGGAATGCCATTATTAGGATTAAAACTTGGTAGCCATTTCATGGTGTTTAGGAAGAGGGTGATGTTGACCCTTGATATTCACAGCTCTTGGGGTTTCCCATGGTATTTGTGCCATTTAGCCATAACATTGATTGTACCAATTAAAGTAGTAGAAGTAGTGGTATTGGGTGATGATGGTATAATGGGTGATGAAGAACCTGTTGAACTGGTAAAATTGGAGGGTACTATAGGTTGCATCAAAGAAGGAAGTGTATATTAGGTTGAGGAAGGAATAATTTGTGATGATGTGATGGTCGGTGTAGGATGAGGTGAAGTAGGAGAAATAGTTTCACTAGTTGTTGAATGAGAACCTATAATAGGTTTCTTTTGATAATGAGCGTCTAGTGGAAATTTGAAGGGTTTGACTCCAAATTTCTCACTTTGAGCTTTGGTCTAGATGCCAAAACTCTTCAGAGATGATGTAACACTTCCTTCAAAGGCTTTATACACTTGGGGTTGATCTCCTAAAATTGATAATCCTTTGATCTTTGTAATAATGCTTTGAATTTCAGTTGATATAATTTAACCTTGAGGTAAGGGTGTATGGACTAAAGGATCACTAGAAGATCTACGAACAATACTAGGAAGTGTGTAAGAAGGCTCTACAACTTCATATAATGGCTGCAGAGAACGTGAAGGAGATTTGGAAGTTGCAGGAGAGATTAAGGGTGAAGATGAACTCTTTGAATGGATTATATTTTTGTGATGAGATATTCTTGCCATTCATAGTCTAATGGCCCTCCTTTTAGCACCAGAAATGTTGATGGCAAAAATTATCATCATCAACAATTGGGAGACCACCCAATCAGAGCCCCAAGTTAGAGTCTTTTCTATTTGAGTTGGTGGTTCCAACTGGTTTTGAATTGGGTCCAGTTACCCGTATGGGAATTGATCCAGTGGATGCAGGCTTAAGAGATGGGAAAGATGTAGGGATAAGATAAGAATGGTTTGATAATACTTAATGAGAACAGTAAATTGACATGTAAGTTGAACTATAACATATGCTAATTAATCTGAGTGATAATACACATATGTGAAAAATAAAGATAACTCATAAATGAAAATATAGATTCTCAAGTTGCATCGTTAATTAACACATTTTGAAAATGAATTAATTAATTCAATTAAATAATTAATTAATTCAATTAAGAAGATTCACATGTGATTTCGTTTCACTTATACTTGTAATTAATAAACAATAATATATCAAAAGTGACAATATTTTGATT
Source organism: Pinus taeda (assembly GCA_000404065.3). Classification (NCBI taxonomy): domain Eukaryota; kingdom Viridiplantae; phylum Streptophyta; class Pinopsida; order Pinales; family Pinaceae; genus Pinus; species Pinus taeda. The sequence continues at coordinate 204,742 of APFE030343560.1, forward strand.
CATCAATCATGAGCGTAACTAACAATATATGATAAAAGATTATGATTATAAATTGAAGGAAAACACAAATGATAAGAGTACCAATTATGTTTTACTCCTTTGCAACATGGAATCTACAAATGGGCCAGAGCTTATATTAAATAACTAGCAAAGTACAAAAGTGTAACATGGATTTTCTTAAAAAAATTTAGAACCCCTGAGCGTGGGCTCGAGAAGGACTTAAATAGTTTTTCAAACAAAAGGAGAGAATAGTTGCATGTCCAATATTCTCTCAATTAAAGCAAAAAAAAAAAAATTAGAATAAAATAGACATTAGTTACAATTTGAAAAGAAATAATCAACTTGGAGGAACAATTGTAGATGAGGAGCCACTCGTTAATTGCCATTGTTGATAGACTTCTAAAATATGTGTCAACATGGTAGGAGAGTGTGGTTTACATCTCACTTAACAGTTAAATACTTGATCTCGCAATGAAGGTAATAATTTAGTAACCTATTCCATAATGACCTTTGTTACTTGTAGGTAACCATGAGGTTTAATAAGGAATTCCCAGGTTAACTCAAAATCCACCTTTATCAATTCTTAAATCCTTTTACTGAACTTTTCCCTATCATTTTTCCAATTAGCTTTTAATATTCTACCTCTAAGAGAGTCTCTTCTAAAATGTTTGATAATATATTTGCTTCCTTAAGTGATTGAATGATAGATTTAATAATTGAATTAGAATGTCTTCCAACATCTCATACAAATTTCTTAGCCAAACATATCTTGTCTTTCCAAATATGAAGCACTTTAGACTTTTGCATTTCAATGATCCTAGGCAAGTTTGAATAGAACCTTTTAGGAACATCTTGCCATAGAAAAATCTCAATGAGTTTATGCTTAGTTTCATCATATTGGCTTTCAATATCAATAACAACATCAAGAAAAGAATTGACTAGTTTTTCTTAACCCTGAACCATGCTTAACTTGTTGAAAAGAAGTTATTGCTCATGTTGAAGTTGTTGGTTTAATTCATGATATTCATGCTAAAATTTTACCAGATCCAAAGTTTGCTTTATCTTCTCTTGTAATTCACCTATATTTTCATCCCTTTGCTTAATTTAAGATTCATATTGGCCTCTAACCAGGGAAACCTGTGCTTGTATTTGTGCTTGGACTTGTGAGGATTCTTGTTCCAACTACTATATTATTTCGTATTTCTCCCAAGTAAATTCTCTAACTTTAGCTACTTTATCCACAATAATAGTAGCATAAGCTCCTACATATTGAGTCAATTCTTCAATCTCTTCATCAGGTGATGTTGATATGCCTTTCCAAACTATTTCCAATGAAGGTTCTTGTGAAGTAGTGGTTGTTGTTAAGACCTATGTCTTCATGAATTTCCTCTTATTTTTTCTCTTCTTTAGAATGGCCTTATATTGTGGGATGTAGAATACCTCCATTGGTGGTATTTCTTTAATTCTCAACAGGATAGTAGTAGTGGGAGATGTTGGAATTGTCTTCATGCTACTTCGAGAATCGATGGGCATTTTAGCAATAACACCCGGTTTTGTAAGAGTATTATTTGAGGCATTAAGAGATACATCCACTTACTGTTGTCCAAAAATGGTCGTAACACTTGTTTCAGGCATTGTTGTTTATTTCACTGGTTTAATTAACTTTGAAGTAATCTCTACAAATGCTTGCCAATCTTTGATGATATTGTTAAGCACTAGATTTTCTAAATTAGTTTGTTCTCAAGAATTCATAGAAGAAACCTAAACATGGGTGGTAATTTGAGGAGTGACATGTTGTGTTGAATAACTGGAAACTTTTTCTGATATACATTCACCTTCCACTAATTTGAACAAATGCAAAGGTAAGGTAGACATTCTTGAGTCTCTGTAAACTAAAAAATGTTGATAGTTTCTTGGGGGCAGTTGTTTGGCTTTAATGCAAACAAATAAATAAGAAGAAACTCCACAAAATAATTCATCATAATGATTCGTCTCATGAACATAGTTCTTGATACTTGAAACAATCGTTAAATTTGAGACCAACTTGGTAGGATCATGCAGCTTTGTAGGAATAATAACCAAATTCAACTCATATAAAGGTTGTTGTTCCTTTTCAGCATGAGTGTAATTCTAAAGAGTAAAAAGACCAATTTGCAAAGGGATTTCGAGCCACAGTTTCTTGGAATCCTTCTTTAATTCAAGGGTTATCCCTCTTAGCATTGTTTGGTGGGAAACTTATCTACATAAGAGATTATCTAGAACATGAAGGGGTAAAACATATGGTGTACCATTACTTACCAAAACCCTAATATAGGTAAAATGTTCTTCCGCAAACTAGTTCCCAATTCTTAATAGACAATCAATTATGGATGTAGACATTCTTGGAGGCTTGCAACCAAAAATGGCTCAATAATTGGGAATCAGTACAAGGTGACAAATTCGATAAAAATGGTTAAAATAATTCTCTTCCCACAATTTATTACGATAGATGTGGATGGGTGTAGGATCAGCAGGTGTCTATTTCCATCCCATAGCTAGAAAATTTAAGGAGAAACAAATGGCATCCATTACAAAGGCAAACATGTAAAAAGGAGTTTTATGGGTGGATGTCTATTTGGTACGGAAATGGAGAATGCACTTTGCTAGATTTTCAGATAGGATTGTGGCCCAATCAAAGATATACCTATTAGCAGCTCTATGAATAAGAGGGACCCAATCTACAATAAACTATGAGAATTTCTAAGACCCAAATAACCTACATATCATAGAAGCAACATAACAAAAAGGAGGATTTAAGGACTATATGGAATATTTGTCATATGATTCTTGCTTATGTTTGTTAGGATCTCGTCACCATTCTTTAATCAAACCAAGGAGCTCTTTATTTTTATTATTAGCTTCTTCTTTCACAAAACCATCGACAAACTGGGAATTATACACAAGTTTTGGCTCAAGCAACTAATACATACCCTCGAGATATTCAGGCTTGAAAGAGCCAATAATTGTTCCCTATGAAGTGTTGAATTAAATTTCTATTATGTCCATGTTCTCAACTACCAAATGAATCATATTTGTGTAGGGGAGAAGTTTGGTGTGTGTAGTAATTCTATGCAGGTGGGGTTTTGAGGCATCTCGATTTGTCGCCTCAAAATTTTTGTTTCCACCTTGCTTTGTGATTTTCATTGTCAGCTTTGAGTATTCTTCTTCTAGTAATTCTTCCTCCAATAACTTATAGATTGCATACTAGGATGAAGCGTCATAATCCATCATGCACACAACATCATAAAAGAGGGAAAAAGCAGGCAACTTCTCATCAATTGCTTCTAGAAATGGCCTTGTTGGTGGCAGGACAAGGGTCTTCTTCTTTGCTTTCACCATCTCGAAAGTTGATACAAAGCTTACATGAGTGTTATGTTAATAGAAAGGAAAACCAAGGTTAGAAAGTCATTTATAGGGTAAATGAAATAAAACCCACAAATTAAATATAACTACAATCAACCATAAAAAGCATTAAACCTTGCATGTAGGAGTTAAATGTACAAAAAGTGGCAAGTACAAGAAATTGAATTTTGCGAGTGTTTTCTAATTCGTCACGTCAATATAATAATTGCTCATGAATGAGAGGTGACACATTTCGATTTGAAAGAGTAGTGTGGGAAATCATCGTGGATGCTTACATCAGCCCGAGAACTAAATCCTAGAAGGAACAAAGGATGTGCATTAAGGAAATCGTCGGGGTGACTAGATTTGGGATGACATGGAGGGTAAACACATGTGATCCAATGGAAAACACTACGAATGAATATAAATGTTGCATGGATAGGTTGATTCATCCCATGGATGGAATTCGGGAAGGAACAGGAGGATTGTGCATTAAAATTTCCTAGGAAGTAAGCTCCAATATTACGTGGAAGGCTAGAGATAAAGGCCCAATAAGATAACTAGAGTTGAAGCGTGAGAGGGATCTACAAACAGAGGTGCCATGTTGATTTGTCCTAAGAGTTTGTCCCCAACTATTTTGAATGGAAGAGTGCATGAAACCTTTAGGGAATCTCATCTAGAGGTGATGTGGAAGGGTGGCAGCGCAAGGGTGAATCAATGTTATAAATCAAGTCATGTGGAAAAAGGGGACCCAACGTAACAGATTGTCATTTACATTCATGGATGCTTGAGTCACCCCAAAAGGTGATCCCTGGGTGAATTTCAAAAGAGGAACTTGAGAATCCCTCGAGGAAGAACTTATGGACAACGTGTCAAGCAATAAGAACAGTGCACACGAGGGTTCAATAAAAGTTCTATTAAAGCACAAATACATCACACTTTGGTATTTTTTTAAATAATGCTCAACTGTGATGGTTTTGGACTATGGCCTTATTTATATATTTTATTTAGTAATGCATGTAATCAAACTTTAGGCTAACACATTAATAAAGATATGAAATCAAAGACTTTTGAGTTTTTTAAAGAAATATTAAAGGCAAATATAAGCCTAAAATTTTAAAAGGGTCCCCATTTTTTTATTATGGTATAAATATAAAATGGGGGGTTGTTGTTTGATACAACACCCTACCACATATATTTGGTTATTTGCATAAATCTATACATAAACTCTTTATGAAAATATATATGAACAATCACTCTTTATGAAAACATATATTTGTTTATTTACATAAATCTATACATAAACTCTTTATGAAAACATATCTGAAACAATCACCAATTTAACCCATACCTTTTTTTACAATGTCACTTCCACAAAGTTAGTTATGATAGAGTTAAATTTTTCTTTTGAAAAACTGGAGACTTACACCCAATGGATACTTGCAGTTAATCCTATATCCCATCTTGGAATTCATATTCTCAACACAACATAATTACTTATATGGATCTCTAAAAATATAATAGGAACTACAACACTCCTTCCAATTGATGAATTGGTGTCTCAACAATTTCCCTCATGCTCTAGACTCCTTTTATGTTAGGAAACAAATCAGTAACTTTCACAGTTTAACCTCCTCAAGCCCTAGCAATGTCTTGCTAAATCTGGGTTGAAATCTTTATTAATGTAGGTCCAATCTTTCTCTCCCACTGGAACCCCATTTTTCCATATTCCATTTCTCTCCCGCAATCTTGTTTTCTAAATCCTATTCCACCCATGACATTTTTCTCTAGTAACTATAATTCTAGTGGTAGGAATATTTCTAAAGATGGAGGATTTATTTTCTTGACTGTCACTTCAAATTTGTCCTTTCTTGGATTATAATTGATTCAAAATTTCTTCCTGACAATATGGAGCCTAACAACTCATGTGGTGGCTCCTATTATATTTCCAAATAAACAAATAAGTGAAATAATATTGTATTCATAATAATATATTAACATTTACCTTTGTCAACCAACATAAGTCTTGGCCCCATAGCCAATACTTCCACAATATTTACAAGTGAATATAAATAATAATGTTTGCAGAAAGCAATTTCACTATGGGTATCACATTGTCCCTCCTTTAAGTTAAACACCATCCTTGATGTTTCTTCTCCCTTTATCACTTCTGAAAAATGAAAGAAATGCTTCTCATTTTTTCTTTAATTTCCCAAGTAACCTCCTCAAGGTTGAAAGGCTTCCATAGCACTTCAACCTGGAAATGGTTCGATTCCAGAGTAATGCCCACTCATGTTTTAAAATTCATGTTTAATTCCAACATGTCTTCACACATGTTAAACATACATTGTCAATTTTCATTCATGCACTCAACAAGGGTCAAAAATATCAATATAAGCACATCGTCAATAGTACGAAAGAATAATATATTATCTTGCACATTTATCCAATGGACATTGCAGGGAAAATGGAATCCATTAAATGACTTCATTATAAAATCTCAAAACATGAGAATTACCAATTCCATTTTTTATATGATGATCATAGTATTTTTAAGGATTACTTATTGACTTGCTCACAACTAATGAACTATCATATCAAACAACATTGTTGAAATTGTAGCAAGAAAAGGCTTCATTTGACTAGTGCCTCAGTCAAATGGAGAAAATTTGACTTTCCACATCAGCAGGATGACTTGGATTGCAGTTAGCTAGAGTGACATGGCCTTGCCTGCTAGTTAAGTTAGTAAATTTGAGTTTCTAGGCTAGAAATAGAATTATGCATGAGTTGATTGCTAAGATCTAGAATCTAGTTGATTTATTGTTAGTTGAACTCAGTTAATTGAGCTCTAGTCATTATTTGAGTCAGTTAAAGGTCAGTTGAGTAGTTATGATTGTTTTTAATTCACTAATCTCTCAGTCAACTAGTCAATCAACTAAAAATATACCTAGTCATGCATGGAATTCGAATTGCCTAGTTGAGTGGATGGAAAAGGCACATTTGTATTTATAATTGTATATTGTTGAGTGTACAGTGCTTTTGCACTGAGCAAGTGATCAATTCCCCTTGGATTTGAAATAGGGGAATTCCCCTATTCTTCAGGAGCACAATTCCTCTAGTATTACGCAAGGAAATAGGAGGTTGGTTTACGCTTGAATTGGCTAAGTGTTGGCTAGAGTAGGTAAAGAAGCAGGAGAACAGTTTTACAGTGCAGGGTGTGCTTCAAAGTTGAAGCAAGACATTGTAATTGTTTTTATTTCTCATCTGAATTAATGCAAAGCAGTGGAGGAGTTATTCCAAGTTGGGTTCCCCTGTAAAATCATTGTGTTCCTTATGTTTTGATGGTTGCATGTTATTGCATGTGTTTCTACTGTGTGTTTTCCTTTCCGCATAATAGTAGAAGAAATTTGTGTCTCTTGATTTTAGTATGATTTCATTAGCAATAGAAAATTTATTGCAATTTCCACATGGTATCAGAGCCTTAGAATAATACATAGAAACCTTGTTCCAGATCTTCAAGGAAATTTCGATTTGAATATTTCTTGGTGTAGATTCTCTTAAGTGCAGGAAAAATGTCTTTCAACGGATTGAGGCTGGAGTATGCATTGGAGGGAACCTCGAATTTTTATGCTTGGAAAGACATGATGGAAGTTGTCTTGGTTGATAATGGAGTATGGGAATATACACAAATTGATATTCCAAAACCAGTCAGATGCACAAGCACTTTCTCAGTGGAAGAAAGACACAACAAGGGTCAGGAGGATTGTTCTTGAGGGTGTCAGAGATCATGTGGTTTAAAACTTGCATGGAAAGGAGACTCCTTTTTCAATGTGGAAAACTCTCATGGATCTATTCCAAAGCAACAAGGATGCCAGGAAATTAGCATTGAGAGATAAATTCAGGAGCATTTGAATGCAGAAAAAGGAAACCATTCCACGATACCTCTCCAGATTCACTCAGGTTCAAGATGAACTTGGAGGAGTAAGATAAAATGTGTCATCATCTGAACTTGTGAGATTAACACTCTTTGGCCTTTCGAAATCTTGGAACATCTATCAAGATTCAGTTAATGGAAGAGACAAGCTACCAGATTGGGAGAGACTTTGGTATGATTTGGTGCAAGAGGAAATCAGAATAAGAACTAGAGATGGTTTCATATCCATTACAGATGAGGAAGAATATTGTGCTCCAGTTGGCAAGGGAAAGAAGGCCAAAGGCATGAAGGCCCAAGGTGAGGCGGAATCCATCTAGAATAATGGAAAGAAGAAGGACCTCAGCAAAATAAAATGTTTTCACTACCATGAATATGATCACTATGTAACCAATTGTCTACATGGGAAATCCAATAAGGAATATGTTGCAACAATAGGAGGATATGCTCTTACATTTGTATTTATAATTGTATATTATTGAGTGTACAATGATTTTGCACTAAGCAGGTGATCAATTCCCCTTGGATTTGCACAAGGAAATAGGGAATTCCCCTATTCTTTAGGAGCTCAATTCCTCTAGGATTATGCAAGGAAATATGAGGTTGGTTGAGGCTTGAATTGGCTGAGTGTTGGCCAAAGTGAGTCAGGAAGTGGGAGAAAATTTTTATAGTGCAGGGAGTGCTTCATAGTTGAAGCAAGACATTGTAATTGTTTCTCTTTCTCATATGAATTAATGCAAAGCAACGGAGGGGTTTTTCCCAATTGGGTTCCCCTCTAAAATCATTGTGTTACTTGTGTTTTTATGGATCCATGTTATTATTTGTTTCTATCGTGTGTTTTCCTTTCCACAAAATAGTAGAATAAATTTTTGTCTCTTGATTTCCTTTTGATTTCGTTAGAAGTAGAAATTTTCTTGCAATTTATACAAACATCACTATGCTTTTACTATGATTTAACAATATCAAATATACATTAGCCATGTATTATTAAAGTTTATGAAAACTTCCTTTCTATGCCACTTTCATGGTTGTTATATCACTGTCATTTTTTCTTGTTCAAATGGACTCAATCATGTCCATTTTAATTATTCTGTCATTTTTTTGTTCCATTTTCTCCATTTATTTTATGCATAAGATTTGATCAGGATTTTGCATCTCGGGTTGGGTTTTCTTATTCAACTCTTCTTCTAGAACCATTTTCTCCTTTTCTTTCCTGAAAACTAGCAACCATCAAGATCAAACCAGAATAGACAAAAGAAATAACCGTAACAACCCAAAGGCAAAAACAAGAAGCAACATGACCATGCTCAAGGTTGTTAAAATAATAATAATAATAATAATAAAAAATAAAATAAATAAATAAATTGTGACAACAAAATAATGCAACACAACCCCCCACTGCCACACACTTCATCCATGAATTTCACACAAACTCATTTCTTGGACTTTCCATCCCTCTCTACATTGCAGATTGTTGGTTAAGATCTCTGGAGATTATATACACTTTTCTTTGTGCAACATCCATGGGATCCTTCCCCTTGCACTACTGTGCATATCAATTATCTCAGCACACATCATGTCAGTGCAATTTCCTTAAACATAATCATTTCCTCTTATAATCTTGTAAGCACATACTCATATCATGCATTTTTTTTTCCCCTGGAAAAATCGTAATCTTTTCATTAATTGGAAAAAATTACATGTTGTAGATGCGTATAGCATATGCTGCATATTTTCTCAATAGCAGTATCAGTAGCTTTCTGTACATTTTCAAAAATGAGCAAAAATTACATCTCTGGGATGTTCTGTATAGTCATATATGTGCCACGCAGGGCTATCAGTAGAGTTCCTTTATGTGCTATATACAAACAGTTCAAAATTTAAATCCGGATCAAAAAACATGTGATTCATGGGCTATCTGCCCTGTGATACCGAGCATCTATGTAAGGGCAGTGGTAGTATTGATATGCATTGTCCCCCCGCTGCTCGTGTATCATCCACTCTCCTCCAGGGAGTGCCGTGGCCTCCTTGGAAAGCTGGTCGGCACTGTTGTTATGTTCCCTATAAATGTGATGGCATGATATGTCAGTAAATTGTGCCTTCAAGATATAAATTTCATCCAAAATGCTTCTGAGTGTGTGTGTATGGCATGTGGTGATATTGTTGAACCAATCAATGATTATTTTAGAGTCTCCATATATGTTCAGATGCAAACAGTCATGATTTATTGCAAAATGAAGAAGATGGCGGAGGGTGATGAGCTCTGCAAAATTATTTGAGCCAACACCAAGGCCAAGCTTTGCTTTGTAGATATGCTGTGGATTTTTATATAGGAGAAAACCACCCCCATAGCCTTGTGGCTGTGCGGCACCATCGAAAGATGCCCATGGCTGATTTTGATCAATATGGGGAGGATCATGCGGTCGACGGGTCTTAGGTTGCACAGAATCGGGGGTTTCATTATAAACAGCAATAATCTTGGCAGTGAGCTGTGGCCAGTTGATTTCCTTGTCTTCAAACGTCAATCGGTTCCGAGCAAGCCAATAGTACCAGCATATGATGATTGGCAGGCTCTGTAGTTTTGAGTTGCGGTGTTGATTGAACCATTGCTCCCATACTTGGTTTATATCCGCACCCTCCCATCTTCCCGTGAATTGTATGTGCGCGGATATGGACTGCCAAATGTGCATCAGGGAAGGGCAACTAAGGAAGAGGTGTACGCTGGATTCAGCTGCCTGTTTACAAATGATGCACCAGGATGGCCCATGTACCGCGCGGCACATAAGATATTCACCTGTGGGTACAATTCCTTTCAGGATACACCAGAAATATAACTTTTGTTTAGGAGGGGCCATGAGCTTCCAGATGGAGTTCCACCAAAAGGAGATGTGATCCGGAATCTTGTGTGAGATAAGATAGAGATATCCATCTTTTGGAGTGTAGGAACCATGCTTAGATGGGTGCCATATGAGCTCATCCTGACCCTGTTTGATTCTGATGTGAGCTTCAGAAAGAGCAGTAGTGTAATTTCTCCAATTTTGGTGCCACTGTGGAGGTATGTTGATCTGTTCCGCGGATTTCCAACACTGTTTAAATATGGTGGCGTTTTGTTGATCTGCAATGTCAGCAATGAATGTGATCTCCTGAGTGTGTAGGTGCTGAATGAGCTCGTCTGGAAGGATGTGTCTGCCCCCACTATCATTCCAGGGATCCAGCCCAACCCTGACCTATGTGCCATCATTGATTCTCCATATCAAATTATCCTGGATGAGTGGAATGGCATGTAAAAGTGCTTTCCAGACAGAGGAGATCCCCAATTTTTGCCAAGAGGGGAGACAAATCCAATCCATGATCTGTAGTGGCCATATGTATTTATGGTATACCATATGGGTCCACAGATTTTCACCTGTGATAAGAGTCCATCCCATCTTTGCGGCCAATGCCTGGGCAAATGATGGGAGATCCTTTAGTCCCCATCCTCCCCATTTCTTGGGAATGGCAATTCTTTTCCATCCAATCCATGCAAAAATGCGCTTCTCAGTTGCCCCATTCCATAGATATATGTTGCATGTTTGCTGTAGTCTGGATAGGATGCTGCGAGGGATCCATGCCAAGGCCATCCAGAAGACCGGAATACCTATCCATATCTTAATAGGGTAGATCCCATAATTGTACACTAATTGTTCTAAATATGTGATACATTACCTTATATAAAAGTTGAGTTACCTTTTCACCTTTAAATGATTTGACATGCACAATTTTGCATTCCAAATATGGTGTTATGCATACATATCTAAATATCAATTATACCATTAATTAGACATTATTATTATTGTGTGACTTGAGAATAATATCACCATTTAGTGGAATTGGTATGACATCAATGTTGGGTGTGTATTATATTCTTTCCATGACTAGCTCCACACACGCAGGGTTCAAAAGGGGGGGGGGGCCGACAACAACCCTTCTGTTTGTTGCGTCAGGGGCAATAGGGGGGTCATAAGGGGGGGTGGCATCCCCCTCTGTCGGGGGTTTGAGGGGGGCAGTATTCACCCTCTACGGGGTCTAGGGCAAAGCCTCAGGGAAATTCTTTTGGACCCTATATTAGGTGGGTGGACCTACCTATGCTTTTGTGCATGGTTTTCATACATGGTTTTGGGCATGATGGTTTTCTGCCTATGGTATTTTGTAGATCTAGTCAAGGGAACTATGTTTATGTTCTAATCTAGGGTTTATGGATACTTCAACATGTATATGTATTGTATCATTGAAAAGAATATAATGAAAAACCAATCTGGTAGTCCCGTTTTTGGGATCTAGGGGAAAATCTATGTGTATAATTTGTTTTATGTTTTATGCTCTCGCCATTGTTTATTTTCTTTTTTTTGGAATTCATATGTAGGTAATCTCTGTATAGGTTTAAAACCTACAATCCAAAAAAATGGAAAAATTCAAAAGTTAGTGCTCACCATAAAACTAATATGATTCAATAATGACCATAGAATAACAATGATGACTTTAACATTATCACTTTATCGCCCACCTTTTCAAATTTAGAACCATTATAGGAGGCTTATGGAGTATTAGAAATTAAAGTGCATGAAGGGACATCAAGCTCTGAAGATACAACGGCCTACCTACCTCGCCATGTTATTTCTAATTTGATATTTATGCACTTGATCACTCTAAGACTTTGACTCCATTGCCCAATGGCCTTACCTTACAGCCTCAACCAAACAATTCAAAAAACCAAATTCTGAACCTTATATCTAGCCTAAAATCCCACCACAAACAAATCTAAATATGATAGAGAGATCCTTCTCTAAGTTTAGAAGGGCTAGCTTCTAAACTTAAAAGTGGTTCTGTGGTTACCTCTGGGTTTCTTTCACAGCCTTAAAAAATTACAAAGTGATAACACTACCCATTTCGTAACATAATCATTGCAAATAGGAATGTACCTTTTTTTATCTTGATAGTGGATTCATTGGACCAACAAAATCCAGAGCCCATTTCTCAAAAGGTTCAATGAGTAACTGAGGTTGTAGAGGCATTTCATTTGAAGGAACAAGTTTCCCCATTCTTTGACAACTATCACATCTCCTAACATATTCTTTGGCATCCTTAAAAAGGGAAGGCCAATAATATCCTAAGAGAAGGACTTTGTGAGCAATTCTTTTATCAACGAAGTGTCCTCCACATGGTTCATCATGACAAGCATTTAATATCTCTGGTACTTCATCTTCTCTGACACATCTCTGAATGATCAAATATGGCCCTATTTTGTATAATTCTCCATTTATCCATGAGTAAGATACACTAATTTGAATTACCTTTCATTTCTCTCGAGAAGACAAATATAGTGGTAACTTCCATGTAGCCAAATAATTAGTAATATCTACAAACCAGGTAGATTTAATAGATACTGTAAAAATATATTCATCAGGAAAATTGTCTTCTACAGGTACATCATTATTATCATTTTGAATCCTAGATAGAAAGTCAACAACTGCATTTTGTTTTCCAGGTTGATCCAAAATCGTAATATTGAATTCTTGTAACAACAATAACCATCTTGTAATTATGCCATTAATTATTGGTGTATTCATTAAATACCTAATTGTAGAATGACCTGTATGTAAAAAGGTTTCATAACCAGTGATGTAATGTCTAAATTTATTAATGGCATGGGAAGCAGCTAAAAACTCTTTTTTCTGTTACAATATAATTTACAGTATAATTTAATTTTGCAGCAATCAAATTTTTACTGGTGTAGTAAATGGCATAAGGAGTTCAATCCTTTTGTGTTAATATAGCTCCTAAATTTGTATCTGAAGCATCAATTGAAAAGTGAAAAGGTAGTTTCCAATTTGGTCCTCCTAGAATGGGTGCTTCAGATATCTTTTCTTTCAATGTTTCAAATTTTTTTTGGCAAACATAATTCCAAATGAATTCACAATCTTTTGTGAGCAATTTGAAAAGTGGAGAATCAACTTCTGTAAAGTTTTCTATGAATCTTCTATAGTAACCAGTAAATCCAAGAAAAATTCTAACATCTCTTTGACAAGTTGGAATTGATAATTTAGAAATAACTTCTACTTTAGATGTATCCACTCTAATTCCATTCCCTAAAATATGGTGTCCTAAAACAATTCCCTCAGTAAACATCATAAAAAAAAAAAAAAAATCATGGTTTAATGGGAGATTTGCTTCCTTACATCTAATGAGAATTTTTTCCAAAATTTTAAGAGCTTCTTCAAAGGAATTTCCATAGATAGTAAAATCATCCATATAAACTTCCACACAATTATTAATTAGATCATAGAAAATGCCTAAAACTTCCCTTTGGAATGTTGCAGGTGCATTACATAATCTGAAATGAAGTACTCGGTAGGCATAGGTTCCCCATGGACAGGTAAAAGTGGTTTTACATTAATCTTCTGGAGCTACTTGGATCTATTTATATCCACTAAAACCATCCAAGAATGAGAAATATTTATTTCCTACCAATGTATCTAAAACATGATCTATAAAAGGAAGTGGAAAATGATACTTTAAAGTGGCTTTATTCAATTCCCTATAGTCAATGCATACTCTCCATTTTCCATTCTTTTTAGGAACAATTACCAATGGTGAAACCCACTGGCTATCTGATATTGGATAAATGAAATTCACATTCAAAATTTTTTGTAGTTCCTCTTTAACACGTTCCCTTAAATCTGGATTCATTCTCCTCTGAGGTTGTCGAATTGTTTTGGTATTTTCTTCAATGTAAATATGATGTATACAAATATTAGGATCAATTCCTTTCATGTCAATGTATTCCCATGAATATGTAGGTTTTAACCCCGTACAGAAATTACCTGCATACGAATTCTAAATCACAGGAAAAATAAAAATGCGAGAGCATAACACATAAAACACATATACACAGAGATTTCCCACTGGTCTCAAAACCGAGACTACCAGCTTGATTTTTCATTATGTTCCTTTCAATGTTACAATACATATTTATACATGCCAAAGCATCCAATACCATGGACCGAAAAACCATCACGTCCAATACCATGGACCAGAAAAGCATCGATCCAATACCATGGACCGAAAACCATCGCGTCCAAAAAACATGTGCGAAAATCATGCACAAAACCATAGGTGGGTCCGCCCAACCTAACATAGGGTCCAAAACAGAAATTTTCTGGGGCGCTGCCCCGGACCCCATAAAGTGGGGTTACGGGTACCCCTCAAACCCCCTGTTAACTATGTGGAAAGAATATAACACAACCCAACAGAATAAGAAAAGGAATGTTCTTGTAACATTTTTATTAAATCTTTCTTTTCAAATTCTTCCAGATTATTATTGATATTCAAGGTCTTTTCTGGAAAGATTTTTATTGAAGATTTGCCAATTTTTCCATAGAATGTAAAGATAATTGATAAGATGATAAATATTCAATATTACATTGTTCTTGAAAACTTTTATTAGATTCACAATATGAGGAAGACTCAATATTTTCCATTAAATTCAAAATCTAATCTTCTTCATCTATTTGTGAAGTAACAAATATTGGTCTTATATCAATATCATTATCCACCCATTCTTCACTTTCTACCTCTATTGTTGTTTTCTCACGAGGATATAATGTGAATTTATATGTTGAACTTCCATCAGAAATAAACATATCACCAGATCTACAAATTATAAAAACTTTAGTTGTAGCTAACCATGGTATTCCTAGAATCAATGGATGTACTCCTAAATTACTCTTTGGTGTTAGAATCATAAAATCAATAGGATACTCCCAAGAATCTAAGGATACAAATGTGTCTTCTAATACACCATCAGGTTTAATAACATATTTGTTTGGTAGTTGCAACAATGTAGGTGTATAATGAAGATTAGTAAGTTTCAGTTGATTCATAATTTGTTTACTCAAGATGTTTATGGTTACTCCTAAACAAATCAATGTGTTTGGAATTTCGGTACCATTGATATGTGTTTTCACAATGGGACTTCCTGGATCAAGATATTTTTGAATTGTTGTTTTTCCCATCATGATATCTACAATTTTTCCAACTAATTGAATTCTTTTGACTTCTTTTCTCTTTCTTCCTGGTATTTTAATACTTAATTCCCTGATTCTCTTTGCAAATATTGGTATTTCTTTGATAGCTTGGAACAAAGGAATTTTTATACAAACCTTCCTCAGTTCATCTATCATATCATAATCAGGCAATAAAATCTATTTTTCTACCCCTTTATTAATTTTCAATCTCTCGGGAAAAAGGTGGTGTTTGAACAGATATTGAAGGTTATTGTATGATGGGAGTTGAGTTTATTGGAATATCATCAGAATGTGTAGGGGTGGTTTTTTTTTTAGATTTCTCTTTTTCAGAGAGATTCTCCTTTTCAGATTCCTGAATAACAACTGATGGGGACTTCTTTTCCAATACTCTACCATATCTAAGTTGGACATTGTTTAGATCTAATGGCGTTATCATGTAGATTTGGAAATTTTGTCCTCCCATATTGTAAATAGGTTGTGAATTTTCATTATTATTTGGATTTGGAAGTGGTTGGGTAGGCAATTGATTTGGTCTCTGAGGAAATGGTAATGAAAGTTTTGGATTTGGATTCTGAGGTTGAGTTGGTTGAACATGTTGAGGAAAATATTGTGGTGGAAAAACAGGGTAAGGTTGTTGATATTGAGGATATTTTCCATAATGATTTTTCCATCCTTGTGCCCAAGGTTGAGGCCAAGATTGCCAAGGCATGGGTGCAGTCCAATTGTTTTGTGATGGTTGTGCAAATGCCTGAGTGTTAAAACCTTGGGTCATATTTGGTTGTGAATTTTGCCACAGTCTCTTAGAAATAAAACAAATGGGATCTACTTGATTTGGTATACTTACTCTTGATAAACAATTTTAAGACATGGTGTTGAAGGAAATTCCTTTGTATCATGAATTTCTGCAAATATAACATAGGTTTCTACACTTTTTAAGTCAAGAGGGCATTCTCTCAGAGCATGTTGTTTTCTAAATTTGGGACAAAAGATTGATAATGCAACATTTTCATCCTTTTGCTTATTTTGCACTTTAAGGCTATCTATTTGTTCACTATGACTCCCCAAAATTTTTGTTTTAAAGTTGTCATGCAAATTTCCTAATTCAACCCTACTTATTGTCCCAGCTGCAGATTTATTAATCCTAGACGTGAGAGGGTCTCTTGTATTTTTCTTAGTTCTTTCCTTACCTCTTGAAATTCTATGCATAACTCACAAATTTCTCCAAATGATAACTAAGAAATATCTCCCTTACCCATCAGATTGAGAAGATCAATCCACTCATCTCTGATGGATTTTAATAAGAGAGCTTTCAATGTTTCTTCATCTAATTCATGCATTTTAGCCCTTTTAACATTATAAGCAAATATTTCAATGAAATATTTAAGATTTTCAGCTTTTTTTGCATCATTTTAAAGACTTCATCCTTAAGATTATGGGGCATACACTATTCCTTATATTTATCTAAGAATGTAGTTTTCATTTCTTCCCATGTTCTTATAGAATTTACTCTTAAGCGCATGACCATTTTAATGTTGCATCCTTAAGAGTTGTTGGAAACAATTTCAACTTTTGAGTGTCAAGAAATTAATCATAAGATATCCACAAGACTTCAAATTCAAAGAGAAATGTTTTAGGATCTTCACTTCTTAATCCATTAAAATTTGGAAGGATGGAGGGTGAGATGTTTTTCATTGTAGTTGTTGTATCTTAATCGAGGATAGGAAATATAAAAGGTTATGGATCTCCTATGCCTCCTCCTCTTCCTCTTCCTCCACCTCTTCCACATCCCCTATTTCCTCCTCTTCCTCCTCCAATCCTAGGTTGTTCACAATTGATTTTATGTACCTCTCCTTCCCCTTCTCCAGACATTGTAGATTCTTCAGAACTAATATAGGGTTCCAAAATTTGGTTTTCTAATTCCACTTATAGTTCTTTTGGTTCTTCTATCAATGGTAAGTTAAAATAAGCTTCTTCCTCCTCTTCTTCACTAGGGATTTCTAGTTCTTGTCCTAGAAATTGCACTCCAATTGAAGATAGGAAAATTACTCCTTTTGTTGGGGATGTAGGATCCTCTTCTTCTATTATTGATTCAGTTGATGAGGTTGGTGAATCTCTAGGTCTAATTTCGGATCTGAGTACCTGAGGAAGTTTATTTTTTCCTGCAAATGATGGAATATGAGTTTGAGTGGGTGGTGTGGCACTACGAGGTTGTGGTGGGGTGAGTGATAATGTTGGAATTAAGATTTTACCTCTCCCTACAAATCTACCTCTAGTATCTCTTTCCCTATGCATATCATTTTTTATTTTTTCAAGTAAAAAAAAATAAAAAAATCTATATACACTTCCTCGACAGTGGCACCAAAATGTTTGACAATTTAATTGACCTTAAATTGCTTACATAAATTATCGACCAGGGCTAGTAAGTTGATGAAGTGTAAGTGAATTGTATTTTCTAGAAGCCTTTTTATTCTAAATTAAATTGAGTTATTGAAATGCACATGTCTTCTATGAGTAAATTAGTTATTCCTAGAAAAAAAATAACTCTACAATGATGATCACACTCTATTGCCTAAAACTACTCTTGCTTATAGAAATCTCACACTCTGATTTGAAATGAAGAAAATCTCACACTTGATGTAAATGAAAATTAATTCCACACTTTGCATAAATGAGAATTATATACACACTCTCAATTGCAGAAGAAAAAACTACTATTTAATCTCATCACACATCTATATAAACAACAATCATAGTTGTATGAAACAAAATTAATCAAACACCTGCTTAAAATACATCCACTTGATTGAAGTATAGATCACATATGCTTGAAATTTAACATCCAATTCTGCAAATAAATCCTTTGTCTATAAGAAAGTTAAAATTATGTCTAATTGATTAAGTATAAAAATATGTCATTGATGCTAAACTCTATCCATGTGCATCCAAAATCTATGAATAAATGAAATGATTAGTAGAACAAACTTAATTCAAATTTGGAAGAAATTAGAATGCAATTACTTAATCAAACAAACAGAAAACTATCAGAATATAAAGACAATTTCTATCTACTAAAAACGAAATAGAAATCCTTACTACTTGAGGGGTCCCTCCACGAGAAGCAAAAGATCATGCTATTGATCAAACACTTAACCAAGCATGAGAAAATGAAATGATTATTTTATAAACATAGCATTAAAAACAGATTTTAAATATCATTGTCGCGTCTTACTTAACAACCTTTTCATTTATGCCGAGAGCCATATTTATAGAGCTCATATCAATAAATTGTTCAGAGTGATATGCCTAATCCCTATCAACAAAAACTATAACTAACTTGAAAATATTGATGCACGAGCATCATCTCCGAAAAATACTTTGTATTTTATTTAAATCTAGGGGTCTCATGTTTTTGAGAAATTATTAATATTATGTAAATATTTATTAGATTTTGAAAGGATTTGTAATGTTTCCAAATAATTGGAAAACATGAGAGAAATTAGACTTGGGATATTTAAGAATTAATTATGAGCCTAAGTTAGATTTAGTTTCAAGATTTTAGGGATAAAATCTAGATTATAGGGATGTTGAGATACTTGGCGATTTTGTGGAGTGACTAAAGGGATATGAACCAAAATTGGTTCAATTCAATTGATATAGATTAGTGAGAATAGCATAGGAGTAAGGAGTGAGTGGTGAAGGGAGCAAGGGTTCTCCTTGAGAGCCTTTGGCAGTTGTAAAAGGGCCATGGATTGTATATTTGGCCATGAATGTAAAGTTCTGTGTTTATGATTGTTTATGTAAATATGATATGTGGAATTCGGTCGTGTATGAACATGGTTGCCTTCATGAATTCTGAGATATGGCATCATTGAATTTCCTTTGATATATATTTAACTCTGTGGGCGGATAGGCAATTCTAAATGCTGTGTAATAATGATGAATCGGTTCTTTTTCGTTTGATATATATAAACAGGCTTGGGTTTGTATGGCGCACATATATGGGTGTTATATAGTGTTGAAATTGTGAGCTGCGGGTGGTTCTAATTATTCATCATACAGCTGCTGTATATTAATCCGTTGTGAAATTGGTATAGATGTTAACAGTTAATGCGCAATTGGAATTGAGATTCCATGTGATATCCATAAAATCGATTGTTATGCGTTGACTGTTGTAGGGAACGTCGTAAGCATAATGATAATCGGTTGTTCGAATTTAAATTGATCACAGGTTTGGACAGAGGCATATAGAGTTGTAAATCCGAAGACTCGAGCCTGACTGTAGCGAGTTCCAGAAGATATCAGTCGAAGATTCATTTCCTGAGAGGAAAAGCTTGAGTTACCAATGATTAAAAGCGACATCGATATTGTTTGCAGCCACTCAAAGAAAACCATTCATCTATAGGACATCAAACTTGCGAGGGATGCGGGATTTCTGACCAGACTCGAATTAATATATGTTGGCTTTGATATGTGCATCGGCTTGGCGAATTCGCATAGGCGATATGGAATCGAGAAACAGTTAAGCGATGTTAAACTCTGGATGCCGATTTGTATCGGATAGGAACTTTGGCGCTGGAAGTGAAAACACCTTGCACAAGATCCGATTGATGATCTCCGATAAATCGGATCGGAGCAACTGAATTGCCAAGAATCGTGGCATTAAATTATGTGACTGTCACTTTAGACTGAATCGCGTCGGAGCGTTGTAAATAGATATATATCTATTATACAAACGGGTGAACGCCGATAGCAATAAGTGTGTAGTCGTATTGAATCATAACTGGTTAATAATGCGTTCAGCGCTATCATAAAGGAGTTGGTTTTTATTCCTCAAAAAGATTTTGGTTCAAGTAGTAACCGGTCAAGTAGAAGCTAGAATGGCGTAACAAGGTTCCTTAAAAACGTTATGCATCTGTGGATCCGAAGTTTATGAGAGAGCAGAAGTATATATTCGTGATATATATGCACCAGGACAGAAGGCAAATGCGTATAGCTGTTACTCCTTGAAGTTCGGCTTATCCTTACATATATTCACAAGGACAGAGGGTAGCTTGCAGATGGCGTAAGTGTTCGGATGCTGTTATGTATATCCAGACCGATTGTATAAGAGGGAGCAACGTATACTTCAGAGTGAGTCTGGAGTTTACATACGAACCATAATGCAACAGAACGAGGACCAAGTTTGGGGAGAGATTAATACCACTTACAACCTGTATGTGTGGTCAATCCATGATAATTTCGCGTGTGTAACTGATATATATATCGACTAATCCTGTCTACGGTGAACCAGAGCTTAGGAATAAATACCGGCCAGTAACCTGCGCAATTACCAAACACTGTTGCGGATATGCATTGCCCGTCATTTGACATATGTTCACGATTGTGAGGAGGCGTTGACCGAACTATATGAAGGAGCAGAGGTGTGTATGCAGAGGATAGTAAGCGATGCACGTGGCCATACCGTTAGCATAAGTGGAAGGTCGTTATTTGTTACACTTGTTATGCCGGCGCTTGACCATAAGGCAGTACTGGTATATATATATATAACCTGCGTAATGGTGGTTTACCTGTTCATGTGCTCGATTACCAAGCGTGCAGTGACATTTGACTCAGATGCGTAAATGGGAGGCCTAAGTATATATAAGGTATATGCATATCTTTGTTATGTTAAATGAGACCAAGTCCACATGTTGTATGTTGAGTGTTAAATATGGAGTTTAGAGCATTGTATGATGAACAAGCTGTCATATGCATGAATAAGGAGAAAAATCCTGGTAGGAGTAGCCTGGGAGAGGCTTGGGCTGCCATCAAATATATCATAACAATATTCGCTCATGATTTGTTATTATCAAAGCAAATCATAAGGCATAAATCTCATTCTCGCTCTCTTGTAGTCGACTACAGAGGTTGACTTCATCTTTGACCGCATCACTAGGACTTGCTTCCATCGATCTAGTTCATGTTGGCATTATGATGCATGTGTTGTACTTGATGGAAACCCACTTATAGTAGAACAACTCACTTGTATATGGCAACTAGATGAATCTACAGGACAGATCAGAGGTGACAGAATGATGGAAGAGAATAACGGTCAGAGGTTTGATAGAAGGAGATTGTTAGTGTGTGTTGTCCTTGATATTTGATGAATGAAGCAATTGATAAAAGTATAAACAAGATGTGACAGAATGCATGGTAGTTGTGTTTATAGATGTGATAAAATGTAGGGTAGTTCATAGAAAATAGTTCAGAAGTGATGCACAATGGAAAATCACATTATAATGGGTCTATTCAGGGGTAACAAAGTAATGGTACAAAAGAATAGGATGATGAACAAAGGACTACAAATCAAAATCAAGCAATTGAGGAAAAAGAATGTTTTCAGGTATGTTAAGTTGTATACGCGGGTTCACTGTACAAAAGGAGTGTGTACACATGGGTTCACTGTACACAAAGAGAGTATATGTATGCACGCACTTTCATAGAAGAAAAAATGGGTATGGGATGAAAAATTAAGGAAATTAAGGTGAAAGAATACCAAGGGTCAATACGATGGTAATATCCCACAATATTGAGCGGAGTAACAGTTATTTGATCCCATCCAAGAATACCATGGGTCCTAAGTGGTTTTGGTCTGAGGTATTAAGAAAGGCCAAAAGTATATAAGGAGGAGAAGATAAAAGGGCTAAGTGCACAAGTAATGAATGTCTTATGAAGTGTTAGATCAAAAGAAAATATGCACGTTATGGGTTTCTGATGCTTTACTTGATCTGGACTAAGTATGCACCTAAGTGTTTTGATGATGGATCAGGATCATAATGACTTATCAATATGAGATATGATAATGGATAGGCTAGATCTAAGTGCTAACAAATGTTATGTATATCTGAAGACTGGAATAGCTACGAAGTTATAAGTTTTTATTTGCAGATCTATATGTTGGTTCACCTTGGTGAAGGCACATATACCCGCTAGTTCGACACTTTCAAGTATCGTATGAAAAAGAAAAGCTTGATGTTCAGAGATGACTAATCTATCTTATCAGTGATGTTGTTTTACTATTGTTTGTCAATAATGTCTTCATTAGATCATAAAGTAGAACTGAATGTAAAAGGAGATTGAGTCTGATTGATTGATTAATTAAGTGAGAAGGGTGATCTTTATTTCTATATGTTTAGATCTTTGTAATTTGACAGTATATCTTAAGAATGCCACTGATAAGTACAGTTTGTGGTTCAAAGGTTTTATGATTCAGTATATTTAGAGGTATATGCATGTTGGGCTAACGGAAGTAGCATATACACGAAGGTTGGCTTCATTGAAGGAGTGTATACATTCTGACACATGCCTTTTGATGTTACAGTTAGTTCTGGTTGTTGATGCATTGTTCTGGGTTCAGATCTATGCACTGCTTACAGTGGTTTGTCTGTTCTAGTTGATTGGTTGAATTTGATTAAGTTTGAATGAATGGTTGATTCAGTTGTGTCAGAGGTTTCAGTGTTTGATTGATTCAGTTATGGTTGATTCAGATATTTATGATTGATTTTTAGTGATTGGTTGATGCATATATATTTGATGGATGTATTGCAGTGGTGATTGTTTTTTAGCTTCAATGTTACTGATGGGTCTAGTGTGAAAATTTTATGAAACGTGGCCTACATATTGTGTTGTTATGTACCACGAGAATCTAGTCTAAAAATTCATGAAACGTGGTCCTTGGAGGATACTGATGGTTGGAGCCTTTAGTGAGCAAGTTGAGGCTTCCTACCAGTAGTGGTTGGTGATTAGATCACGGGGAGTTGGAGCTCCCTTCCAGTAGCAACTGGAGAATGAGTGAAGGTTGTAGCCTTTTGTAGGTCAGAGCCTACATACTAGTAAACATATCGGCTAGTACAAGAGCTAGGGGTTTGTAGCTCCCTTCCAGTAGCAGCTAGAGAACAAGATAAGGTTGTAGCGTTCTGCAGGTGGGTGCCTACGTATTGGTATGAGTATGCACCAGTACAATATTGTAAACAAATTATTATTTATATTGAAAGAAGACAAAGACAACATCAATAGGTGGTTTTTCTCCTGCATTAGGTTTCCACCCTAAATCTTGGTGTTCATATGTGTTGCTTATGTGTGATGGTTTATTCTGTTATCACTGCACATGGTTACTATTTAATGTTTAATAAAGTATTGATGCACTGATTAAAGATCAATATATGATGAATTAACTGAATCATAAGTTCACTAGATATACATTGGTTGCCTTAAGAATAGTTGCATTCACACGCGCGTTCCCTTTACTGAAGTAGCGTATATAAATATGACTATGGAAATGAAAATGTTATTGATTTGTAAATATCGATTCACCCCCCCCTCTCAATATTATTCCCAACAGTTCATGAGTAGGAGAAAATCGTTGAGTGCATCAATTTCCACCTACCCATATATTTCGCTTCCTAGCTGGCACCTTGGAACCTGTCAAACCACGGACTTGGCTACAAAATCATATATTAGTTGCAGAATCATTGCAATTCAATTTCTGAAGTAAACGTTAAACTAAATAATAAATAACCTTATCAATTTATGAAATATAAGACAATTGTATACCTGTCATGTCATAATTCTTGTGATTTGTTGCACAATGTGTGATTATGAAGGTCAAAGAGAAATAGATAGAGTGAAAAAGGGTGTCAAAAAGAAGCAATTGTGAGGCTCAACATGACATATAAAAATTTTCTGCCTGGTTTGTCCTTAGAGATGCTTTAGCCTGCCCAACATGACGTTGCAACTCAAAAGAAAGTATATTTTCCAAATTAAAAATTTTTCCATGGGTAACAACCAAGCTGAGCATAAATATCCAATTCTCTTCAAATACTTCAATGTTCTTCCACCCATGAAGCCTACAACACATGGAAATAAGGTACTGGTACACCTCCCTAAGAATCCTAGTTGGGTAAACTGCAGATGGGCAGTGTCGGAACTTGGCAAGCTCTCGACACCCAGACTTGATGATATAACATATGTTGAGATTGACCCATCTAGTGTAGAAGTTGTTATTGGCATATTTTGTGGGATTCAAAATTTTGTAATAAGTTTGCATGTCCTCTCCATAGTAGGTGGCAAGATGACCACCACTTTCACTACGAAGCACTAGATTTGAATCATCCATGTGTGATAAAATCCATTCAATTACCTTTTCACAAGGTATGATAGGGAACCTTCATAAAATCATGTGTATTAGGGACCATTTAATGTTGATGTGTACTTCCTTGTCTTCCAAATCTTCAGGGAACTGCTTCTACATGAGTGTGATTTTAATGTCTTTCCACGTGAGCTTGGTAGATTTATCTATGAAGCATTGTGTATTTGCAACAATAGGAATGTTAGGCTTCGTAACTTCTATTGCTTCTTAAATGCTTGCTTTTGAAGATTCTTTTGAGTTCACTCGATGTGTAGTGGGAGGCGTCGTTCCAACAGACAATGATAAAGTAATAATAATAGTAGTTGGAACACTTGTACATGGAAGCACACTCATGGAAACATAGATTAGATTTATGAAATCCCATATCTATTACAAGCAAATAACTTTTCAAATCATATTCAAAAATCCATCAAATGTATTTGAGATTTTAAGCCTATCAATGGTAGGACATGGTTACTTGTACAGGTAAGAAATCTACATTAAATAAGGAATGCACATTGTCAGAGCACGAAGGAAGATCAAGACTCACAAGAGGCCTTCAAGATGTGATCATCTACTCAAGCAAGAGACAAAGATCATCAAGGGCACAGGGTGCACTATCGAAGCATGAAGGAAATCATTCATGGGTTTGTGATGCGCTCATGCACTCAAGGAGGCTAAGGAGGGTGCAATGGAGCACACCAAAGGGATGAAAGGTTGAGGCTTCAAGCCTTCAAGGTGAAATCATGCACTCAATAGGAACATGGAGGGCACAGGGTGCACTGTCGAAGCACAAAGGAGAAAGCATGAGTGGGTTCAGGGTGTGCTCATGCACTCAAGAAGGGCACAATTCTTCTTGCTAAAGGAGTGTGCTCAAAGGGAAAACTTGTCTTTTTGGATGTAGTTTTCTGAGACAGTCAGAGCTTTTCTTCTCGAAGTACACTTTGGCTTGGAATGGCTCAATAACAAGTTTAATAACAAGATAAAATTATTGAAATGTTGAGAGGAAGTATCTACAAGTTCTTATAGATTTTGTCATAATCATGTCTAGAATATGAAGGCTTGCAGAATGTGAAGAGTCACAACCTACAATAATAAACTGACACTTATAGTAGAATGAATGAACCAAAACACTAACAAATACACTGAAAAGAATTGAAATGGTAGCAAGGAAAGCGAGATCAAAAAAAAGAATATCAAAGGCAAGCAGTAGATTTGACATGAAAATTTGTCATATGCTTATTCTTTGCGTGTATAAATAATATATTCAATGTGAAGGTGATATGATTTGGAATCCCCTTTTAATATATACTTAAGAATCAGGCTTTGATTTGATGTTTTTAATAGTCTCTCAACTAAAGTGTATTAACCATAAGCTTTTGAGCTACTAGTGCTATAGTGCTTCCTGGACATTGGTTTTACTTAACTATATACAAAATTTGACACAATGTATTATTTTCTTCTAATTCGAGGTTCTTTGTGAGTCTTACAAGTGTGAAGCAATACGCAACTTCATCCACCCATAGGTGTCTATGTCATCCCTACCCATGTGGGTACCTTCACCCTTCACATGCCTGATTTATGTACTACAATAGATCAAGGGTAAGGTGTGGGTTTGGATCTACAATGGATCTTTGTTCTTTAATAAACCCTACAATCCTCCCTACGCTAGCTATCTCTCATGTGGTTTCCCTTCCCTTGTACTTGCCCTTACTCTGCAGTGGTGCAATGTGGCCTTTGGAATGCTTATCTCCGTGGCTATTCAACCCTCACTGGCTTGAACTGAGGTTACACACGAATCTTCTTATGAGACTTAGGTATAGAGAAATAAACTAATAACTCTTCCATTGATTTCCTCCATTATATACTGCCTGTTTTGTTAAGAAGTGTCTCCTTTCAGGTTCGAAAGAGCGTTAATAGCGGTAATCCTCTCACCTGCGCAGTTTAGTGCCTATTTTACTCAGGTTCGTGGTTTAATTTTTTATTTTTTTAATAATTGTTTCCCACTTCAATTCGTCAATTTGCAAGGTTTTGGGTTCTCATTTTTTCCTTTTTGAATATGCAAGGTGCATATGTTGCTCTTTCTTCTATCAAACAGTCACCCCAGGAGGCTAAGATGAATATCTGGCAATGACATCACTGGGATGAGGGTTTCTAGGTAAGGTTTTGTGGGAATAATGTTTCGTCTTTTGTTATTTGAATTTCCAGTTCCTTCTATTATTTGGCTTACTCATCATTTTTGGTGTTTTTATTAAGTGGAGATGACCCAACACCCATTCCACTGCTGGTCCAAGTATACTTTGTCCCATTCCAATGTTATATCCTTTCTATAGTTATCTCTTTCACCAGATATGACATTAATTTATCGTTTCAATTATTATTATTTCATTTTCCTATCACAGGTACATTCGTCACACTCTTACAACTCCAGTTGGTCTCATTTAATTTTCCTACGAAATGGTTAACACGCCTCCCCTTCACTACAGGTGGGTACACTATGCATCTTCTACGGTTAACTTAGTGACCTATTAGTACTTGGGTTTAAGAGACCTCTTTGCGAATTTTCCTATTGTTTTTTACAAAGGGTTTCTAGTGTTAGAGCATGCCTTTGTACACCCTTATGGCTAATAGTCGTCGAGTAGGAATAACAGGGTTTAATTGTATTTTCTTTGTTAGACTTGTAAAAGGTAATCCTGATTCAGATACATTATCTTGTAAACTTTGTTTTCAACGTCGGCTTGCTTCTTCCAACACTCCTATATGTATGCTTGTTCAGTTATGCTAATTCATAACTATTATAATGAATTTTATTGTTAGTTTAGATTGAATTTATGGAAAAATATTAATGTTTTCTGATTCTGTGTCGACTTTGTCTGTTAGCAATTGTTTCCTTAAATTTTAATAACATTCCTCGGTAGTTGTTTCGCTAGTATAGTAGTAATCTATCATAAAATTTGTGGTTTATTATGGAGAATTTTGTTTATAGTTATTGAATTGAATTTTCTCAGGAATGTGTAACCCAGAATCTTTACGATTTCTTGGGTGAATTATTTACTTACATCCTTACTTTTACTTGTACATATTCTTGGTTACTCAAGTTTATAGATTTTCTATATGACTATTACCTTTTCAAGCCGATATTCATGGCATAAAATGTTATTATTACATGACCAGAATCATGTTGGACCTAAAATCCTTTGGTATTTGTTTCTGTGAATTCTGACAACTCATATTTTGCAGAACTGGAGTCCTCAAGATTATGTTGAGTAACTATTTGAGTAATACTTCCTTGTTTTAAAAAAATCTAACTAATAGTTGCTTATTACCTACCCCTTTTATTCTCGAGATTGGGATAAGTATATGCACTCGTTACTAGTTTAGAAGTAAAGTCTTCCTAAAAAATAATTTGATAACTTAACAGGGGATCCTACATGACAGTGCATGTTATTCACTGGTCATTGTTGTATGAACTCCTACAAGAAATCCAAGGGCTTGTAAAGGTTAATGTGTTTTTTTTTTATTCTGAGTCACTTCCAGAATCTATAATTTAACTTATAGCTCAGCACTATTTTACCAAAGTATAAGCATCGCGTCTTTTCAGTTCAAATAGGTGTTTAAATAGAGATATTCCCTTGTGTATTGTGCTTAACCTTACATTTCTTCAAGAGCTTGAACTAAGCAAGTCATACCCAGTACTAATGCTCTTGTGTATCTATGGATTCTCAAAGGAGACTTCCTCTCCTTAGTCAAGACCCAGAAAATCACATTGATGCTTTTACTGGATAGATTTTGTTAGGCCCCTATACTATTAGTGTAACCCCTTATTGTTATTAGTACAACCCCCTTATTATATTGTTGTGCCCATGTAGTTCCCATATTGTTATTATTGTGCCCCATAGAAGCCCACTATTGTTATTATTATGCCCTTACATTATTATGTTATTCAGCTTGATTATAATTATGACCCCTTAGACTCCTATATATAGAAAAGAGGTCTTGTCATTTGTATCATCCAAGAATTGTTCATTTGTGTAGTGTAAAGGAGGTTTCCCCCTCGAAGAGGCTGAATTCTAAGGCGTTCAACTATATTTTCTATATTTTTGTGAGTTGGTTTCATAAAATTTGGTATCAGAGCTGTGGATTCTAGGGTTTCGCTGCTCCAAACAAGTCATCGTGCGATTTTCGCTATAAATATTTCGCTACGAAGTTTCAAAAGCTAAGAAAAAACCCATTTTAGACAACATCAGTCTGAACCTTGGCTCCAAATTTCAGATCCTATCTCTAATGCGGATTTAACTAGAATGCAAGAAAATACAGAGATAAACATATACACAAAGATGCAGCGGAAATAATGCTTCATTTCGTTAATGGAAAATACTGAAAATATGCTTACATATAGTAATGGAAATAAACCAGCTAGGGCGATGGTAGCTTATCTCTGAGAAGAGATGTGGCAGCTACATGCCTCTGAAATCCTCTGAACTATATTACAATGAGGCTCGAAGGCCTATTTATTGTTCAGAAATAATATAAAACCCTTAACATCCCAAAACCTAACCCTAGAAGATGAAATGCCAAATTGTGGGCCCTGTTTGGGTAAATTGGTACATCAACTTCCCGGGGTCGTAACTTTGGCATATGATATCTGTTTGATGCATACAATAGCTAATTAGAAAGATCTATCCAAGCACTACCACTTTGGGAAGGTCAGCATTGGTTCACTGAACCATGTTGCTCCCAAATTTCCCAAAAAAACGTCATTTAGGGCCTCAAAACGGCTCCGAAAATTCAGGGCCCAAAAAACTGCTAAAAATAATAAATTGTGCTACAATTTAGGAAAGTGAAAAAATTGAAAGATACAGTTGTGGGGTTCCAAATGGGATAGGTGGTGGCCACCAACATCCACCTGGATCATTCCTCCCCCCTTAGGAAGCAATGTTCCCCATTGCATTGAGTTCCTCCCTAAGATGAGGAAGCTTTTGCTGAGCTAGGTCTTTGGCGAGCTGTTCTGCAATCTCTGATGTGTCCAAAAATGGTGGGAAGCATGGTTGACGATGGTCCACATTGAACATTCGGTGTAAGCGAAGGAATGGAGGAATTTTGTGCTTGAAAGCATTGTTCCTCTAGCCTTGGTACTGGTGTAAGGACCATGTTGGAGTGGTCTGAGTTTCTGATGGGTTCTGGTAAGGCGTTCTCTTTGCAGATGTAACCAAACTTTGTTGCCCACCTCAAACTTGTGTGGTACCCCTATGGGTGAGGAGAAGTTGTTCCTATGTTCTATCATGACCGTATCCCTTTGTTGCTACTGTTGTGTGGAGGAACCCTTCACGGGGGTCATAGAAGTAGCAACGATCTTCCCCTTACTTTGGGAGTGAACCAAACATAAAATAAATTTCCTAGTCTATGAGATGAGCTTGCTGCCTTTCTTAGCAGAAATCAAAGAAGTGGCGGTAGGTGGGGCTACCTCTAGAATCCTGTATAATGAATTATTCAAAGAAATAATGACAGTGCAAGGCCTTGAATCATACACAGCATGTTGCCTCCACAAGTATGGCTGGCCTAATAAAACATCACACAATACCTCATCTGTGAAAGGCTTGACGTTGTAGGGAAGGTGACACTGCTGGAAAACTTTGAGATCTCGTGCTTCATGAAGCCACCCGATACTATACGGCTGCGGGTGTGGTGTAGTCAGTAGGCCCAACCGCTTCATGATCTCTGCTGAAATGAGGTTCTTTTGGCTGCCACTATCGACAATGAATTGCAGCGGCGGACCCTTCACCCACATCTGTGAGTGGAAAAGACACTCCCCTTCCTCTAGATTTTCAAGCTCATTTTTTTGGATCTTGGTAGTGGAAACAGTGGCGCTAGGATCCGCATCAATGATCTTCTTCCCTTTTCCCATTCCCCTTGTTGGGTTCTGGCTCAAGGTCGGAACATACATCTGATTCGAAAGCCTTCAACTCGGCCACTAATGACTGCTTGGTCCGACACTCACATGTGTTATGAGTGGGACTCTTATGGAACTCACATCACTTTCATGTTTCCTTCTTTGACTTCGTGGTGTTGTTATTTTCTTGCGGCTTCGATGGGTTGTCTTGGGGTGGGCTTCGAATTTGCATATTCAAAGTCTCACTTCTTCTGTTTGAAATTTTGCTCGATTTTGACAGCGTATTAGTACACTGTGCCAGGCGAGGAGATGTTCAGGAACTCCATCTCTTCCTGGGTGTATCTGTGTAGGCAGCCACGGTATTTGAGTACCAAATGCAGCTCAGAATCTTTGACACCAAACTGTGTGCGAAGGGTATGAAAAATGTTTGTGAATTCTAACACATCTTGGTCCCGCCCCTGCTGCAGTGTGGTCCATCTGATGTATTTGTCCTCGTAGCTTTTGACAGGGTAGTACTACTCGTTAACAACATTCCGGAATGAATCCCAAGTGGGTACGACTAAAAATAGTGAGCATGTGCTTTCATTCTTATGCTCGTAGTAGGTTTCCCACTAGTCCTTAACGTGGGGGGTTGCTTTGAGAAGAGCGAAAACAATCTTTTCCCGACTCAAAAATTCATGAACAGAAAAATAACCCTCTAGCAGATTTAACCATTTATCTACAACATCTACGTCTATCTAATCCTCGAATATGGGGATTTCAAAATTAACTTGTACATTAAAGGGCGTGAGTTTCCAGAGTAGCTGCTAGAAGCCGATGCGTCGCTTCTGGGTAGCCGCTAAAGGATCTGGGCAAAGTTGTCCATCATTGCGTTCCGTTGTCACTCGAGGGCTTCTTCAAGCAAGATTTTGACAGGATCTCTTGCCCCCTCATCTTTCTTCTCATCTGCCATGGGAGGCCGTCGGGATTTGCGAGGCTAGCCTTGCAAAGGTTTGACCAGTTCAAGCCCTAACTCCTTATATCCCGACGTCGTTGGGGACATGCAAAGAAAAACAGAGAAAAAGAAGACCGCTCTGATATCACTGATCTAGATTTAAATAGGAATGCAACAAAATATAGAGATAACCATATACACAAATATGCAACAAAAACAATGCTTCATTTCATTAATGGAAAATACTGAAAATATGCTTACAAACAGTAATGGAAATAAACTAGCTAGGGCGATGGTAGCTTATCTCTGAGAAGAGATGTGGCGGCTACATGCCTCTAAACTCCTCTAAATTGTGTTACAATGAGGCTCGAAGGCTTATTTATTGTTGAGAAATAATGGAAAACCCTTAACATCCCAAAACCTAACCCTAGAAGATGAAAATGCCAAATTGTGGGCCCCGTTTGGGTAAATTGGTACATCAATTTCCTGGAGTCATAACTTTGGCATACGATCTTCGTTTGATGCGTACAATAGCTCGTTAGAAAGATATATCCAAGAACTACCAATTTGGGAAGGGAAAGACTGGTCCATGGACCCATCCTGCCCCTAGATTTCCCAAAAAACATCGTTTAGGGCCTCAAAACGGCTCCGGAAGTTCAGAACCTGAAAAACTGCTAAAAATAGTAAATTGTGCTACAATTTAGGAAACTAAAAAAACTGAAAGAGACATTTGTGGGGTTCCAAATGGAATAGTTGGGTGGCCACCAACATCCACCTGGATCAGTCTCGCTATATTTTCGGAGATAAAGTCTGAGGAATTTAGGGTTTTTGCAGACCCCCGAATTACATTCCAAACATGTGACCTGGGGAAAATTGTCATAACTTTCTCTCTGAGAATTAGATTGAAATTTCATAAGAATTTACAGAAAGAGGATGGATTGTACTTTCTTGTATACATTTTTTAGATCTAAATGTTGAAACACTGACACGTGTCAAGTCATACAATTTTGCTCTACTGAACTAGTCTATAATTAGGTCACCATGGAAGATTTGGCATAACTTTTCCTTGGAGAATCCAATTTGGATTCGACTGGTGGCATTGGAAAGAGGATGCAAAGGGCTACTACAGGTCACAATTTTAGAACTGGAAGATCCGAAATTACAGAGTTACAATCGTTTAAAGATCGAGCTCCTAAAATCAAGAAAAAGCGAGATGAAGAAGTTTGATGACAAGGATACAGTAAATTGAATAATACAGATGGAGAAATATTTTGATCTACACGGTGTACCATTGTTACAAAAGGTATGTACTGCATCTAATTATTTAGAACTGAATCAATTTTTATGGTATAAAGGGCTTTGTTCTCGTAAACCACTTGTCACGTGGTCAATTTTCATGGAGGAAATGATAGCACATTATGATGATACAAAGAGAAACTCCTTCTTTAGCCAATTGATAAATCTCAAACAAAAGGGTTCAATGGAAGAGCACATTGAAGACTTTCAAAAATTGAATAGAAGGGTAAATTATATTCCAGAGAAGCAAAGAAATTATGTCTTCATAGGGACTTTAAAGGATAACGTTCGACATAAGGTTCGTTTTTGGGAGCCTGATTCATTGGAGGAGGCATTCGAGTTGGCAAGAAAAATTAAAGCGAAATTATGAAAACAAGGAATCCCACTACTCATGACTATAATTATGGAAGTGTTTCTTCTCCTAGCCTTCCACAACCTACAAGGCTTACACCACAACAATTGGAAGAAAAAAGAGAAAAAGGGCTTTGTTACAATGTGATAGAAAAGGCACTAAAGGTCATAAGTGTGTTGAGAAGAAATTATTTTACATAGAGTATGAAGAGGAGGAAGAAAAGGATCAAGAAACATAAAAAAAAGAGGTTATACACCAGGACCCAACCCTAGAGAAAAAAGAAATGAATCTGACCATATCTTGTAAAGCATTGGCAAGGATTACCACTCAAACTCTCAAGATAGAAGGACATATCAAGAAGAAAAAGGTTCAAGAACTGAAAGATCACATTAAGAAAGAAGAAATGAATCCAACCATATCTTGTAATGCATTGGCCGGAATTACTACTCCTCACACTATCAAGATAGAAGGACATATCAAGAAGAAAAATGTTCAAGAAGTGAAAGATCACATTGAGCATCAAGAAATTAATCTGACCATATCTTGTAAAGCATTGGAAGAAATTACCACTCCTCAAACTCTCAAGATAGAAGGAAACATCAAGAAGAAAAAGGTTCAAGGAATGAAATATCACATCGAGCATCAACAACAAGTTCTCCAACTTTTAAAGGATAACGCCACTTTGGTGCAGAATTGAATGAAAAACAAGTAGATCAACATCGCAGTGAAAAATGTTTTGATGTAGGTGATTGGGTATTTTTACAGTTACATCTCAAGCAAGCTATTTATGAGAATGAAATGTTGGCAATACTACGTGCACTTAAGAAATGGCGACCTTACCCAATGGGAAGACACTTCAAGGTAAAAATGGATCATGATAATCTTAAATACATTTTAGAACAAATATTATCATCAGAAAAAACATAAAAAAATGGGTCACAAATATGTTCAGTTATGACTTTGACATCATCTACGGAAAAGGGAAGAAATTTTTTGTTGCAGATGCACTCTCAAGAAAGGATGAGGATGTGGAAGCATTGCTTTGTGCTATTTCTATTATCCAACTAGATTGGATAAACGAAGCAAGGGATGAATGGAAGAGGATGAAGAATAGGCCACTCATTAAAAGTGCAGAATCCAAATTCAAACAATATTGCCAGAACTGAAAAGGAATAAATTCATATTGGAACTGAGAAGTCACAGAAACAAGAAACCCGACAGCTACGAATCGATCCAATTTTCAAGATACCATCAAGTGGAAGACTTACAGCTGAAATTCCAACATGGAGACAATAATTTTATACAGAACATTAAGAACTACTCAAGCATGAGGACAACACTTTTGAAGGATAGGGAATGTTAGGCCCCTATACTACTAGTGTAACCCCTTATTGTTATAGTACAACCCTTATTATATGTTTTTGCCATGGAGTCCCAATATTTTTTATCGGCCCCAAGAAGCCCACATTGTTATTATTAGTCCTCTTACGTTATTATGTTATGTAGGCTCTGATTATATTATAACCCTTAGACTCCTATATATAGAAAGGAGGTCTTGTCATTTGTATCATCCAAGAATTGTTCATTTGTGTAATGTAAAGGAGGTTGCCCGCTCGAAGAGGCTGAATTCTAAGGCATTCAACTATCTTTTCTATATTTTTGTGAGTTGGTTTCATAACAAATTCTAACCACGAATATGTTACTGTCTAATTATTAATCCAATTTTGTCTGTCTAATTATCAATCCAATTATGGTTACATATAGTTGACATGCATCACACCCGATCTATAACTATAGTTTGAGGACTCTTTAACACTTCTCACATAGATAACTAATACATCTTATCTGGTATATCTATTTCTTCCCAACAATAATTTTTTGATCCTCTTCATTAGATCAACCAAATTTATATAAACATAACGATATACTTTAAAGCAAGTTAAATAACTTATGCTTATATATTTAAGTTATTAACTCATACATGTGTAGTCATATCCACTTAATCCTTTTTCACAATCATTCAATTCACCAATCTTTTCTAATTTCCTGCCCATGCTATTATCTAGATTTTCATGACCAACATTTCATGATAGACCTCTCAAACTTTCAATTTTCCTAATACAAAAATTGATTCATGGCAGTAGTAAATAGAAAAACCCCTAATACAATTTATATATCTACAAAAATGACAATTCATATTTTTTCCTTCTTCATATAGAACAAAATTGTAGTCAATCAGAAATTGTAATCATAGCGGTGACAAATAGAAAAACCTCTAACTAAAGTCCTAGCTGGAAAATGCTCTTGAGAAAATGCTTTTCCTCCCAAACTTGAACCAAGATCCCCTGGTTCCCCTTGAGCAGAGAAGTCTTGCTTGGAATGAACCACCTCTTGATGATCCCAATCATGTATTCTATACATTAATCTTCAACATATTTTTCTTTGGCAGTGTCCCACCTTTCACGGTTATGCCAACCCATTAGCATAAGCTTTTTTCTCTTTTCCTTTTTTCTTCTTCTTTTAAAGCCTTCTTTTCTCTCCCGCAATTTTTTTCTTGGTATTTTTCTTAAACTTAGTATTTTAAGGAACTTATCATAAACTAATCCACCCCATTGGTTTTTTCAGATTTTGCAAGCATCTCTTATACAAATTTATACAAGTGTCTCTTTCCCATCATTTTTCCAGCTTTATTTATCGAATTTATTTTATATATTACATCATCATTTCAAAATCCAGTTTATCATGGCTTACTGGCCAACATACTAAAATTAGTCCAATGCAAAACAAAAGATATTTCCATAACAGCAAAGGGGTATTACATCTTTGTTGAAAATAGCAACAAGAAATGCTAAATATAGAAATGCTAAAAGTAACATTGCTATAAATAACATTTCGGGATGCATTCCAATTTTAATTAGTCCCTAAATTAAAATTGTGAATTAAAATTCGAATTTGATCTCAACAGTTGTTTGTAAAATAATTAATTAATTCATCTTGAGTTAATTAGTTGGAGAAAATCAAACATGAAGTCTATGTGAAGACATGCAACAATTATCCCTTTGATTGAGGAAGTTATCCCTTAATTAAGGAGATCAGGATGAGTTGTACTTTGAATTGTAATTCGTTAGCTCAGTTAACTGAGTTAAGTCCAGTTAGATTAGTTCCAACAATTTATGGAACTGATTGTGAGTTCAGTTAGTCAATGCATGCATGCATGCAACTAGTGTACTTCAGATAACTGAATATTCTCTCATAAATAACTCATGCATGCCAGTTCAGACAGAGACCCAGTTGAGATCAAAGGATGGGACATAGTACTATCAGTTGTAGGAATATTCCCATGAGGATATCTCTTGCATGTAGAAGGAATTATTTCCTTCAGGATTGGGCAATTATTTCAGAGGTTAGTGAGCAGTGTGTGAGGTAATTACACACAGGTGGCAGCTTGAGGACCTAGGAGAAAATGCACAAGGAAATAAGAGGCTTGGAGGACTGAAGGAAGGCATATGTGTTGTCTATTCTGTTTATGAGTTGCAATGAGGGATTGTACTGTGAATTGGATAGCTTGTGAGTTAAATCTTTGTGTAATCCTAAGATATTTCCACTTGTAGTTAATACAAAGATCGGGGCTTTTAGGTGAGGCTTTCCCCAGAGTATTCTTCTGTGTTCATGTGTGTTTGATTTCTACTTCTCTATTATATGTGTTCTATTTGATCTTGCTCAAAATCGATTAAGCTTTCGCAAGTTTATTTATAGAAGTAGATCAAGTATTTTTCTTTAGTAATTATCAGGTGATCTAGAGTGAGAAATTCTACATGGTATCAGAGAAAATGTTATCAAGGCAGAGAACAATATACAAAGAAGGGAGAAGTTCGAAGTTTGAAGTTTTTGATTATAGAAATTGAATTCTTATCACATCTCAAAGTTCACCAACAGTGTTCAATGGTTTGAGGCTCGAGTATGCCCTAGATGGTAGCTCGAATTATATAGCCTTGAAGGATCACATGGAAGCAGTATTAAAGAACAATGGTTTTAAGGACTTCATTGATCAAGAAGTCCCCAAGTCAACAACATCTAATGCCCAATAATTGGGGAAATGGAAGAAATGTGTGGCTAGAGAGAGGAGGATTCTTTTGGAGAGAGTTCGAGACCATATTGTCTCGAGTCTCCATGGGAATGAGACACCGTTTTAAATGTGGAAAACATTAAAGGATCTATATCAGAACAACAACGATCAAAGGAAGTTGGAGCTGAAAGACAAGCTTTGGAAAATCGTGTGAAAAGGGGGACATGATCTCTACATATCTAAACAAGCTCACCACCTGCAGGATGAGCTTGGGAGTATAAGACTCACGACAGCTGATGATAACATGGTGAGTCTTGCTCTCCTCGGTCTTCCTAAGAGATGGCATAGCTACCAAGACTCAGTAAATGGGAGAGGAAACTACCAGATTGGGAACAACTATGGTCGGATCTGATGCAGGAAGAGATCAAGAGAAGCACCAGAGATGGTTCTTCATCAAAGCATGATGATGAAGAAAATCTAGCCTTAGTGAGTAAGGTGAGGAAAGGGAAATGGAAGGCTTCCCATTCCAAATTGATTTCTTCCCATGGTGGGAAGAAGATTGAAAAATCTAAAGTGCGATGCTTTAATTTTCATGAGGTGGGCCATTATGCAACAAATTGTCCACAGAAGAAATCCAAGAAGGGATCCTCCAAAGGATAAGATGGTGAGGCACTAGGCTCACAATTTGAATTAGATTTCACCCTCATCGCATGCATGGTTTCATTGATGATGGGTTGTGTTTGGTACCTGGACATTGGATCCTCATTCCACATGACTGGCAACAAGAGTTTATTCAATACCGTGGAGGAGAAGGACCTCCAGATGCGCATAGAGATGGGCGATGATGGAAAGTACCGTGTCTCAGGTGAAGGCACGGTTGTGTTTCAGAGGGAAAATGGAGGTCCTCTCACCCTGACTAATTGAACTAATATGATCATATAATAAAACTGATGTAGAATTGATTAGCCATTAACGAGTTTGAATGAAAATCGACAACACAGAAAACGAGGAAAAATATTGGAGCAGAACACTTTACGACAGCTGATAAACCATAATAAATATGAAAAAAAGAAGTATAAATAGTGAAAAAATAGATATACCAAACATCAATATTGATTACGGATTTCATCCCTGATGGACTACGTCTCCGGGTCCGCTTTCAAGATGGGCGACCGTTTTATTAGGAATGAGAAGAAGAAGTGGATTACACAATGATTTAGTTAGACTGAACTTGCACACATGCAATTCTAACCTCTATCATCAGATAGCTCTCTGAACCAGCTTTCCAACGCCACTTACGGTTTCCAAATCCGACTCCCGATGCTCCTGAAACTCAGAAAACAAAATTCACCTCTAACCTCTAGGACCTGCATACAAAAGCTGAAAACTCTCCTCTTTTGTCTTCAATGAAGAATTCGCCTTAAAAAGGCTTGCAAATGAACCATAACCACCTCTGACTTAGTTAAGCATGTATAAGCTAACTTCTTGGTTGATTTGGTGAAGTTTTTGACACCTCAGGTGACACCTTAGGGTTAGTTTAGGTATTCGAATTATTTAAAATCAATTTAATAATCAAAAAACACAAACAAACTTTATAATAAGGCGATAACCATTAACGGTCTTCCTAACCGTGCGGAGTTTTGTTGACAACACATGTGATTGCTGCTGTAACCCATAATTAACTCTCCCGCAGTTCTGGTTGGCGGTGGTGGTGACTGTTACATGTGATAACTCCCGATGTTACGGTTGACTCACCGTATGGTTAGAGCTAACCTCCACCGCTATCCCCACAACACTCACATGGTCTCCACTGCGGTTTTTTCCAGCAGTTAGGACTGGCAATCTATGCTATGGTTATATACATAAACTCTGATGGTTAATTTATATATGGTCACATAAACACAATTCCTATACCATTTAGCTTGGCGGTTAGACTGTGGTTTGGTATTTATGATGGTTTTATAATGTTTTTAACATAGTTTAACATTATAAATAGGTTGAGAGCAGTTTTAGGATAGGTTTATGGATTTGTAATGTATTTTAATACATAGATGATAAGTTTAGGGTTGGAATTTAGGTTTAGAGCTTAGGTTTTGAAAGAATAGGATTTGAGCATTAGGGTTAGCTTTTTGAATGGCTTAGCATAGGAATAGCTTAGGGTTTAAGCATATGCTAGAAAATGGATTTTGATTTAGTTTTAGATGTGTAGAATAGGATTTAGGGCTTAGATTTAGGTAAGAGTGAATTAGGATTCTTAGGGTAATAAAGAATAATAGGATAGCTTAGGATTTAGGGTTTAGGTTTAGGCATATGTTTTGAGTTTCGTTTAACTGTTCAAGACCCATGTCAACTCTGCACAGCGACATTGGTGAAACTGAAACCTTTACCAGACGATCAAACCTGGTACCTCCTTATGGTCTTCATGCGAAATTCTTCAACATTGCATGATGACGACCATCACATCTTTGAAACTGACACTGGTGACGACGACAAGACTATGTCATCGACCAGGTACTTTAACTCAAACCTTTTTACACAATCAACTATATCAACCATAAATCCTGCATAGTCAAACAAAAAAACACATGTCGTCGACCAAACCCTGGCGGAACTGTCGATGACATAAGTCGACAGCCAGGTACAACATCACATCAACTAAACACCATGACACCATAACATTACCTGAAACTGATCATAATCAAAATTGTCAATCTGTCAAAGCTGAACTGAAGCGACGACGACACTAAACGACACTTATGAATGCTGATGACGACACTTCGAACACTTGTGCATTTGGATCGATGGATCCTCATGGATCATTGATGTAAAGTATGTGTCTAGATTGAAGAAGAACCTAATGTTCATCACAATTTTGGAAGACAAAGGCTATGATGTAGTCATCAGTAAAGGAAAGGCGTTCCTGAGACACATTGCCATAGGACAGATTAAGAGGATTGGGATTCAAGTAAAGAATATCTACAAGCTATAGGTAGATGATTATGTTGCATTGAGTTCCAAAGTAGAGTTGGTGTAAAGCCAAGATATTGGTGAGCTATGGCATAGAAGATTGGGCCACTTTCACCATGGGACCTTGAAGATCATGCAGCAGATTTCTACCAGACTTCCCAAGGGTAAACTTGAGCAAGTGGATACATGCAAAGGTTGTACCTTGGGTAAGTATGCAAAATCTTCCTTTTAGGATTGAAACAGTCAAGTTGGAGGAATCTTGGAGCGAGTTCATACAAATGTGTGTGGACCATTCTTGACAGCCTCCACCGCTAAAGTAAGGTACTATGTTATTTTCATTAATGATTTTTCTCGTAGATGCTGGATATATTTCATGCAGACGAAGGATCAAACCTTCTCAAGGTTTTGTAAGTTCAAAGCCTTGATTGAGAAATAATCACAAAAGAATATAAGGGCCTTTCCAAGCGAAAATGGTGGAGAGTATGTCTCTCAAGAGTTAATGAATTCTGTGCAGCAGAAGGAATTATATGGGAGTTGATGGCACCCAATAAACCACAACAGAATGGGGTGGCTGAAAGGAAGAACATAATGATTGTGTGAGTAGATCGGGCGATGCTGCATGACCAAGGCCTACCACTTCATTTGTGGGTTGAGGCATGCAATACAACAGTATACTTGCAGAATAGAAGCCCGCATCGCATACTGGGGATGAAGACACCAGAGGAGGCGTTCTCCAGGAAGAGACCAAATGTCTGTCACTTCAGGATCTTTGGCTCATCAGTATTTTTCCATGTGACCAAAGATGCCTAGAAGAAACTTGAGCCAACAGCTGAGTTGGGGATACTTGTGGGGTACACTGATACACCCCACAACTATTGGGGGTTCTTTCTTACTAGTCAAAGGACAGTGGTACGTAGAGATCTAAAGTTCGACGAGCAGAAGGCCATGCAAGTATCCCTTGAGAGGCAGCTCAAGTTGCATGTAGAGGAGGAACTTTTGGTTCCTAAGGAGGAGGAGCCTCAGACTTATGCAAAGCAGTGGCATGTGGAGGATCCAGGAGTGGAGACATTCACTGATGCAGATTCTTCCAGAGATGGGCGGAAATTCTCAAGGGAAGCTGACAGATTGTTGATGGATGAGAGAGAGAATGTGGGAGAGCCATCTTCTCAGTGCAGACAGAGGAGGTCACCTGAGCGGTACATTGGTTACATGGCCCTTGTTGGGGAATGTATAGAGACCAAACCATCTTCCTTCGAGGAAGAAGTGCAACAGCCAGTTTGGGTTGATTTTATGGTGGAGTATGACTCCATAGTTGAAACAGTGTTTGGGATGTTGTTCCAAGACCGGAGAACAATTCAGTGGTGAGTTCTCGATGGATTTACAAGGTAAAGCAAGCAGCTGATGGTACTGTGGAGAAACATAAGGCAAGGTTCGTTGCCCGTGGTTTCTCACATGTCGAGGGGATCGACTATGATGAGACTTTTGCTCCAGTAGCAAGGTACTCATCTATTAGATCAATGTTGGCACTATCAGCACATATGGGTTGGAAGATCCATCAGATGGATGTGAAGACTGCATTCCTCAATGACAAGATTGAGGAAGAGGTGTACATGAGCAGCCGAAAGGTTTTGAGACCTTCGATCGTGAGTCACATGTGTGCTGACTCAAGAGAGCTTTGTACAGGCTTAAGCAAGCACCTCGTGCTTGGTACACTAGGATCGACAACTATTTCACTGGGTTGGGCTTCACAAAGAGTGAAGCAGATGCAAACCTATACCACATCATGGTAGAAGGTAAGCCATTGATCATTATTCTTTATGTTGATGATCTAATATTTGCAAGTGATGATCAGTTGATCAATTCTTGCAAGGAGGACCTTGCAAGAGAGTTTGAGATGAAAGACATGGGTCTCATGCACTACTTTCTAGGCATGGAAGTGTGGCAGAAAGATGGGGAAGTGTTTGTGTCTCAAGGCAAGTATCCCAACGAGATACTCGGGAGATTTCACATGCAGACTCCTCTAGAAGGTAACTGGAGGAAGGAGGATGCTACTTTAGGTGAGGTAGTAGATGCTATTGTGTATCGGCAACTTGTGGGTTCATTGATGTATTTAAAGAACACACGACCAGATTTGTGCTTTGTGGTGAACCAACTGAGTTAAGCTATGGTTCAACCTACCAAGTTGTTTTGTATGGCAGCTAAGCATGTGCTGAGATACCTCAGAGGCACATCTTAGTATGGATTATGGTACAGATGGACAGAGGGAGTGAAGCTTCAGGGCTTCAAAGATGCAGATTGGGCAAGGATTCCATCAAATCAGAAGAGCAATTCAAGAGGAATTTTCAACCTTGGTTCAACTGCAGTTTCTTTGTATAGCAGGAAAGAGAGGTCAGTTGCACTTAGCTCAGCAGAGGCTGAACACATGGCTGCAAGCCATGCAGCATGTGAGGCCATTTGGATGCGGAAAATTCTAGTTGGGTTATTTGGTCAGAGGATGGATCCAACTGTGATCTATTGTGATAATAAGAGTTGTATAAAACTCTCTGAGAATTCAGTATTTCATGACAGGTCCAAGCACATCGATATCTTTTATCATCATCTTCGAGACTATGTGGTGAAGAGGATCATGTTGCTGCAATATGTTTCGACCGAGGAGCAAGATGCAAACATTTTGACTAAGGCATTGTCAAAATAAAAATTTGAGCTCCACAGGGACAAGATCGGGGTGACAGATA
This sequence comes from Pinus taeda, assembly GCA_000404065.3. Classification (NCBI taxonomy): domain Eukaryota; kingdom Viridiplantae; phylum Streptophyta; class Pinopsida; order Pinales; family Pinaceae; genus Pinus; species Pinus taeda. The sequence goes on from APFE030343560.1 coordinate 247,523, forward strand.
ATCCCTTTCTTGTTGAGAGGGAGTGTTAAAAATATCAATAATAAATGCTAAATATATAAATGATATAAATAACATTGCTATAAATAGAATTTCAGGATACATTCCAATTTTAATTAGTCCCTAAATTAAAATTCGAATTTGAGCTCAGCAGTTGTTTGTAAAATAATAATTAATTCATTTTGAGTTAATTAGTTGGAGAAAATCAAACATGAAGTCTATGTGAAGACATGCAATATTTATCCCTTTGATTGAGGAAGTTATCCCTTAATTAAGAAGATGAAGATGAGTTGTACTTTGAGTTGTAATTAGTTAGCTCAGTTAATTGAATTAACTCCAATTAGATTAGTCCCAACAGTTTGTGGAACTGATTGTGAGTTCAGTTAGTCAATGCATGCATGCATGCAACTAGTGCACTTGAAATAATTGGATATTCTCTCATAAGTAACCCATGCATGGCAGTTTAGACAGAGACCCAGTTGAGATCAAAGAATGGGACAATGTACTATCAGTTGCAAGAATATTCCCGTGAGGATATCTCTTGCATGTAGAAGGAATTATTTCGTTGAGGATTGCGCAGTTATTTCAGAGGTTAGTGAGCAGTGTGTGAGGTAATTACACACAGGTGGCAGCTTGAGGACCTAGGAGAAATTGCGCAAGTAAATAGGAGGCTTGGAGGACTGAAGGAAGGCATATATGTTGTCTATTCTATCTATGAGATGCAGTGAGGGATTGTATTGAGAGTTGGATGGCTTGTGAGCTAAATCTTTGTGTAATCCTGAGATATATCCACTTGTATGATAATACAAAGATTGGGGTTTTTAGTTGAGGCTTTCCCCAGAGTATTCTTTTGTGTTCATGTGTGTTTGATTTCTTCTTCTCTGTTATATGTGTTCTATTTGATCTTTCTCAAAATCGATTAAGCTTCTGCAAGTTTTTTTGTAGAAGTAGATCAAGTATTTTGCTTTAGTATATTGCATTATCAAGTGATCTACAGTGAGAAATTCTACAATATTCCCCCTCTTGAAAATAACGTCGTCCTCAGTGTCTATTACTCAGCTGCTTCTTCTTGAAATAGTGTTGGGTATTCTTCCTTAATCATATCCTCTTGTTCCCAAGTAGCCTCCTCAATTTTAAAGTGCCTCCATTACACTTCAACCTAAGCAATGACTCAATTCTGGAGAATGGTCTCTTTCTGATCCAAGATGCGGAGTGGCTCTGGCAGAAAATCTCCTTCAAGTTACACCTGTATCAAATTCCAATCAATTACATGAGAATTGTGATGGACATAATTTTTTAATAAGGACATATGAAAAATATTATGAACTTTAATATGGATGGGAAGAGCCAACTCATAAGCCACTAGCCCAACTATGTCTAATATTTTGAAAGGCCCACAAAATTGTGGTGCCAAATTTGCAAAGGTTCTTGTTCTTAGAGTACTTTTCCTGGGTTTTACTTGTAAATACACATGGTCCCCAACACTAAATTCTTTATGAACCCTCTATTTATCTGCATAACGTTTTTTTCGATCTTGTGTTGTTTTGATATTCTATCTAATCCTCTGCACTATCTATTCAATTTCCTGCAAAGCATCTAGCCCTAAAATTAGTTTATCTTCCGGTTGACTCCAGCTAGGTGGTGTGTGACATTTTTTGCCATACAAAGCTTCAAAATGACTCATTTTAATAGAATCTTGGTAGTTATTGTTATAAGAAAAAATTTCTAAATGTAGAAAATCCTCCCACTTACCAAGTCGATCCATGACATACATTCGTAACATATCCTCCAAGATCAGCTTAATAATTTTCATTTTCCCGACCATTTTAGGGTGATAAGCAATGTTGAAATTTAATTGAGTCCCCATGCCTCCAAATAAGTATTTCCAAAACTTGGAGGTGAATTTAGCATCTTTTTCTGACACTATTACCTTCAGAATCCCATGTAATCTAAAGATTTCCTTCATGAATATATTAGCAATTTGTGTGGTTCCAAATGTAGATTGCACTGGTATAAAGTGAGTTGCTTTAGTTAAAACATCCACCACCACAATGATATAATCATGTTGGTGCTTTGTCCTTGGTAATCCAGTAATAAAGTCCATTGAAATAACTTCCCACTTCCATTCAGGAATGGGAAAAGGATTTAGTAATCTTCCAGGATGTTGATGTTCCAATTTTACTTGATAACACTCTATGCATTTCTTTAAATACTCTGCTACGTCCTTCTTCATGCCCGATGAAAATAAGTTTTTCCTTAAAGAGGTGATCATTTTTTGACACCAAGGATGGCCAACATAGGGTTTCTTGTGATACTCATCTAGTATCATTTGTTTTAATGCAAGCACATTGGGAACATACACCCTATTTCAATAGGTGAGTAATTTCTTTGAATCTTCAACATATTCTGGAATTTTTGCTTACTATAATTTTTGTTGAATTTCTAAGTATTGAGGATCTTGTTGTCTTGACTTTATGATTTGTTCCACAAAATTTGTACTCATGCTACTAATAGTCATCCCACTTACAGCATGAGCAAGTCTACTTAATTCATTTGCTATTTTTTTTATTTTCCCTATATGTGTTGTATTTCACATTCACACTCATTGAAGAATGCTAACCATCTTGCTTGCCAAGCATTTAAATTAGGTTGGCTAAAAACAAAATTCAGGCTGATGTGATTGGTTACCAAGATAATAAAAACAAAAATCCTAATAAATAGTATCTCCACATTTTTAGCACGTGGATAACTACTGCCAGCTCTAAGTCATACACAACATAATTTTGTTCATCTAGTTTCGGTTTTATAGACTCATAGGCTATAGCTACATTTATCGACGTCAACACTCCCCCGAGACCCTTCAAACAGGAAATTGTACAAACTGTGAACTCTTGATTAGGATCTGCAATTTCTAATATAGGAGTTGTGGTTAACAATTGTTTTAACTTATCAAAATTTTCTTGACATTTGGAGGTCCACTCAAACTTTGTACCTTTTTCTGTAAGAAAGTGATAGAATAAGCCAGTCTTGAAAGTGCTTCTATAAACCTCAGATAATATCATGTGATCCCCGTGAAGGAGCGAACTGCTGACACGTCTTTAGGTATGGGAAAATTTATGATGGCCTTCACCTTTTCGAGGTCAACAAATAATCCCTCCTTGGAAATAATGTCCCGAATACTATATTTTGTCCTTATAACACTCACATTTGTTGAGTTTTTCATACAATTTATGTTTCCTTAGTGTTTGTAGCACCAATATCATATGCTCCTTGTGCTCTTCTTCATTTTTTGAATACACTGAAATGTCAGTTATGAATACTAGCACAAAGCTATCAAGGTATTGGTGGAGTACATTCTTCATCAAGAATATAAAATCAACAATCTAGAGAGAGAAGATTTTTCAAGTTTAAAAGATCATATTCAAAATCTACTTAAGAAAATTAAGAAGTTTAAAAAGTGATAAGGAGTCGTTGGAAAAGATAATATAAAAACTTAACCATACAGAAGCATCAAATTCTTCAAGTAAAAAGGTTCAACTTGTTGAGAAGAGAACAAATATTGACCCTATTAATCCCATAGCTCACAAAGATGTGAATCAAATTGAAGTCAAAACATACATAGAGGTTGTCGTATAGACGATCAATATTTGGAGGAATCAACTTGTAGGGTCATTTTCACTGGTGGTCCCAGTTTTGAAAATTTCGAGTGAAAAAGTTCAAGAGCCATTTTGAGGCCCTAGATGACCACCTTTTGTGGTCCTGACCTTACTATGGATGTAGATTCCATAATACACATACCAATATATTTCCAACGACACAAGAATCACCTTAGAGCTCGTACGAGAAAGTTATGCCTCCCAGAAATTAACCTATCAAAATTGACCACCATAATTCGAGAGGATGCCACATCAGCTCATGTTACTCATGGAAAACAGGTTAGTGACATGGGCTCTATGATATGAAGAATACTCTAGAAGGGACAAGTTGTAACTCAAATTTAACCCCTAGTTGGCTATCGAGTTATGTTGTAACGAGGCCATTAAGAGGAAAAGGGGTTCCATTCTATTCATGTGCATATTTGTTCCATAGATGAACAAAGTAGTTGAGAGAATATAGAGAAAAAGAAAACAAAGAGGCTTTGTATACTGTAGCAGGGCACAAGTCTCACTCCTTTGTGCTTACATCCATTTCAATTCAGAGAAAGAGAGAGAAGAGCATCCTCACTTTCCAGCTAGGTTTTCCCCTGAAAGGATTTCCTAGATCATATCTTATGTTATTATGGTTGAGTGATTGTATTTTTGTTTGTTATATATTTTCTGCATTTTATATATTGCTTGCATGAAGATATGAACTAAATATTTTGTATTTTAAGTATAATTTTAATAGATCTATTGTGACGAACTGTCCAGTGGAATATCCATGATAGGTTATGGATCATATCAGTATTAGAGCACGTTTCTTTGGATATTTTGTGGGAAGTTGCAAGAGATTTAGATAAATTTAAGTAGAAAATTGTAAAACCCTATACATGGTCGATCAATCTATCGGTATCCCTTGATACCTACTAGGGGATAGGTTCTCAAGTCTAGAATAATAGATCATAGACATCAACTGTAACATGAATATGCTTATGGCATCTTCAATGAACAAGTTGGGAGTCATATAAGATGAAGGTTATGACTCAAATTTCAAATTAGATGGAAAATAAATAGACCAGGAAGAACTAGAGAGGGAATCTAAGAAAGAACCTGAAAAGGAGAAACCTATTACGAGTGCCATGAACCATTTATATTCCTTGTTTAAGATGGAAGCGAAAGTTGACATTAGCCATATTAAGGTGAGATTGATGCATTGAAGTTAAATCATTAGTTGAAATAGTTAAAGGTTTATTTTAGTGTTCATCACATAAGGAATAACATAAAAAATAATTTGTATGTCTAAAATTAGAGGGCCATGCTCTGACTTGATGGGAAAGCCATATGAAAATCTTGAGACTGGAGGTAGATCCTTTAGTGACTAGGTGGGATGATTTAAAAACTATTATAAACTCACAGTTCTATCATATTGGGTATGTACAGAACCAGTGGATCCATATTACTTAAGGTAGAGACATGGGAAAAGTGTACGATAGTACACCACCAAATTTAGGAAGATGGAAATAATGTTGGATATCTCCCCAAAGGACCAAAATATGCTACTCAGGTATCTAAGGGGCTTATGCATTTATCTATAGAAATAAGAGATGTTGTTCAAACCCAAAATGGTAGATAAGGCTTGTGTATATGCACAATACTTAGAGAACTTAGGCCGAAAAAAAGGGAAATAAAGTGGGTCAAAGAAAAAGGACCATTAGGAAGTTTACAAGGGAAGAAGAAGTGGAAAGGGGGAAAGAAAAAAAGGCAACAACCACAACACACTAGTACAATGATCCCAAAAACCACTTCAACCACTATAACGTTCATGGTAATAAAGAGAACAATTAGAAGTTGTATCTAGAGCTCAACCCAAAGTACATAAAGAAAGATACAACGAATAAAAATATAATGGCCATAGATTCAAGTAATCAAGTGGAAAAAAAACTCGACAATGGATCAGAATATTTTTTGAACATCATTGCAGAAGGGGGTGAATCTAAGTAGCCTTCAACAATAGGAAGAGAAGGAAATGACTAGACTCTTCCATATAAAGATACAGGCCAAGAAGACAAAAGTTGATTCTCTATTCGACTCAAGATCATAGGATATTCTCATAGTAATAGATATGGTCAAGAAATTGGGATTGGAGACCCATAAACATCCTATCTGATATCCATGGGTCAACAAATAGGTAGAGAAAAAGGTAACCAAAAATTGTAGAATGAAATTTGTAATTAGTGCTTACTTTATTGATGACGTGGAATTGAATGTAGTTCCACTTGATATATGTGGAGTTGTGTTTGGGAATCCATGTATGTACATGAAGGATGTGATCTTCATGTGGAGAGACAACTAATATAGCCTCATCAAGGATGGAAAATCCTTCATCATCAACACTCACAAAGGAAAGTCAAAGATTTCATTTGTAAGTGCCAACTAGGCCAAAATGTTGATTAGTCCTAGGAATAAGTATGTTTTGTTGTCTTTAAGAGAAAATAAATCTGTAGACGATTCCATGAGAGCTAATTCATCCTTGGAGGGGTGTACTAAGGAATAGAAACAACAACTAGAATAATTGCTATAAGAATACAAGGGTACATTCCAGCAGCTCAAAGGGATACCACCCAAGAGAGAAGTGGAGCACGAGATCCAACTGTTTCCAAACTCTCTAATACCAAATATTGTTTTGTATAGTTTGTAGTGGAAACAAGTGAGGTGAAGAAGTATTTGCAACAACTATTGGAACATGGTGTAATTTGACAAAGTACCTCACCATGTGGATCACCTTTTAATTATTATTCCAAAGAAGGATGGAACTAGGCATATGTATATTCATTATGAGATGTTAAAGAAAATTATGCTCAATAATAGGTACCCCCTTCCCAAGATAGATAATATGCTAGATGAATTGCAACAAGACAGAGACTTCACCAAGTTGAACTTAAAGTCGGGATATCACGAGGTTCAAGTAAACGACCTTCAAAACTAAACAAGCTTTGTATGAGTGGTTAGTCATTTTGTTTGGCTTGTTACCCACCAAAAAGTGGGAAACCCATAAGAAAAAAAATTCTCCTCTTGGATAGTGAGCTGGCTAATAGCCCTATTGATAAAAAAATCACATGATATCTAATATAATGCACTGCGTAAACCCCCATACTTAAATTCAAAAAGAGTCAAGGGATCTCTACTTGAATGGTTCATGAGGCACAATACTTGCTAAGGTTTTGCAAATGGGGTAGCAAGCTAAGTGGGCTTGATTGTGGGGAAAAACTCCACAGTTAAGCGCGCTTGACCCAGAGGAGTTCTGGGATGGGTGACCTCCTGGGAAGTCCTGGTTACCGGGTGCAAGCCCCGGAAGTGATGATTGATGCTATGTGATTCGTTCTCCACATTTCACTAGTTTCAATCCCACTTCTTCACCCCTGTGAGCATCACCCGATGCAATGAGTGCTAAGTGAACTATTTCAAAAATCATGAGAAATTAGTCAGTTACGACTACCTCTCATGGAAATGGTCATACGTTTGAATGACTTACCTAACGCAGTTGAATCCCAAAATGATATCTAATATAATGCACTGCGTAATCCCCCATACTTAAATTCAAAAAAAGAGTCAAGGGATCTCTAACTTGAATGGTTCATGAGGCACAATACTTGCTAAGGTTTTGCAAATGGGGTAGCAAGCTAAGTGGGCTTGATTGTGGAAAAACTCCACAGTTAAGCGCGCTTGAGCCAGAGGAGTTATGGGATGGGTGACCTCCTGGGAAGTCCTGGTTACCAGGTGCAAGCCCCGGAAGTAATGATTGATGCTATGTGATTCGTTCTCCACATTTCACTAGTTTCAATCCCACTTATTTACCTGAGCATCACCTGATGCAATGAGTGCTAAGTGAACTATTCAAAAATCATGAGAAATTAGTCAGTTACGACTACCTCTCATGGAAATGGTCATACGTGAATGACTAGCCTAACGCAGTTGAATCCCAAAATGATATCTAAAATCACATGATGTGATATATCCTCCACATATTTCTTTAGTCATATTTCTTTCTTCCATCTGGCATTCCCTTTTCAAGGAAGGTGGGTCATCCATCAATAGGTACTTTAACCATTGTGTAATAATGTGTTTTTACTTGATGTTCTAGGGCATACTAATATGAATTAATGGGTGATATATATGATTGACTGATCTTGACTGTATTCTTTTTCCCTCACTTTACCTGGGAGGTTAGTCTTTGACTCTAGTGTAGTGGGACCGCCTCTAAGGCCTTAGATTTAGAGGAAAGACACTACTGGGAGGTTTTAATTGAAGTAGTGTGTCCATGATATTCCATGCTTACCTCTTTTTATTATTCCCATTATTCCATCTCCATTCTTCAAGCTAGTGGTAATTGGTCATGGGTCTAACACCTTATCATTCTCATCCTTAAGTCTAGGCCAGAAAAATTTTCCCTAGAGGTTGATGTAGCTAAAAAAAAAAAATCCACAATGAAAGAAAAAAATAAAATAAAAAAGATGGTTGGGATATAAATTATTGCATGGGAAAAATCCCAATATGAGTTATACCCACCTCATTAGCCATCATCCAATTCTTGGAGCGCATGATTCTCCATTCATAGAAAAAAACCCTTGTATTGTCCCAACCCTAATGAGCAATAAATTCATTATCATCAAGGTGTAATGAATGCTAAATCTCTCAAAACAAGTTTAGGCTCCTAAGTTATGCACCCAAATCAAAGAATTATCATAAAGAAGTAAAAGATGCACCAGAGGGGTAGAAAAAGTAGGTCGAGGAAAGGTGTAGCTCATTCCTCCGTGATTTCTCCCTCCTTACATCTACATACTCAAGATGTTGGACCACCATTAGTCTGTCACTTGGCTCTAACACTTGGCCCTGAAACCATGCCCACTTCATTGCCGAAATATTCACATGCATTTATGGATTGATTGGTTAACCTGGGACCTGTCACTTGCCCTTGGGGGTTGGGAAAACTTAATAGGGTTATCCATATAGCTATCCCTAACATAATAGAGGGAACAGTTATACAAGACTTGTTCTTGTTAGATATTTGAAGGTGATCCTTGTATGAAGTATTAAGAGTGTTCCTAACATTAAGTATGGTCTATTATGGTGCATCTATGGTTTATGGTCCACTATGGCATGTCTATGGTTTTTATCATGGTCCACTCATTAGCACTTATCACAACTTTTAATGACATATTGAGATCATTTACAGGATGATGTCATGATTTAGGAGCATTTCTCCCCACACGTATCAGATTTTATGGTACATTTGTTATGTTTTTGAGCTATGAGGTTGGGTAATAAATTTTTCCTTATGTCATTCATAGTCATACACCGAGTGACTTTAGCAGTCTTGCTTTTCCCTTCACCATAGTGACTTAGAGCCTCTAGTTTGGTTAAAAAGCATAATAATACGTGAGATAAACACAATTAGTTGTAAACCTAGACCTCAAAGTTCCTTGAATTTGATATTTGTGAGCTAACTTGTATAATCAATATTGTTGTTGTTAGAAAATTATTTATTAAAGAGAAATGTAACACATAAAAATATTGTAGAAATATAAACACATAAAAAATATAAAACAAGAGAGACACAGATATACGTGGTTCACCCAATTTGGCTACGTCCATGGAGAAACAGCCAGTCCTTCCTTTTATATTATCCAACAAAATGAAGAGATACAACCTACATCAGACCCATTGTAATTCCCTCTTTGCTCTCACACAATATCCTCTCTCTTTCTCGCTCAGAATACAAATATACATAGCCGTAATACAATTCCCTCATATATAGCTTCTAGGGCAAAAACACTAAATTAAACATAACTTCTACCATTAGATTTCTGCCTAATGAATGGCCCAAATTGACAACGAAATTACAACATTTTACAAGGAAATTTTACATCTATTTTTAGCTTCAAGGGCATTGCCCACGATCCCCTGCCCGGGGGGGGGGCTCTAAAGAATCGTCGCTGCGCCCCTTGGACCCTCCCAGTCGTGCGCAAAAATGGGCGGCATTGCCGCCCCATTACGAACCAGGGTCCAATGTGGAAATACCTTTGAATAAAGAAGATAATCAGGCTCCACACCCAACAATTGTTTTAATGGTCTATGTAGGGAAACTATGAACATGTCAAGGAAAAGGGCCTACAAAGCCCTGTGGTTGATACCTCATATGAGGAGCCACCCATTAGCTCCCTTGGTACTAAGTTTATGGAAACTTCATGCTTCACTTAAAAATACACAACATATGCATTTATAGAGGCATACCTACTATTCTAGAGAGATAACCTACCTCTAGATGACCCAAAGTTAGAAATATACATGGCTATTAGATATTCTTGGTTACACAAGGTGGTTGTCCATCCCCCTATCTTTCCATGTGAAAAGGAAGTTGAGTGGATTATGAAACATGTTGACCTTGAAGAAACCATGATCAAGGAAAGTAATGGGAAACCTATTGCTTCATTTAATGCCTCATACCTTGAGATCTATTACAAACTCCCCAAGGAATAAATGACCTTGGATGAGAAACAACTGGAAAATTTTAAGATCCTACCAAAAGAGCTACTAAAGACACGGTGGACCAACAAAGGAACCTTGAAATCCCACTCAAACAAGGATTATCCTAAAAATTTGTTGAATACTCCCTTTCAGGTGGTGACTGCCATGTTATGTAGGTTTTATGGTTTATCTTATGCAGAGACCTTCTATGAAGGATCCATGTACTTTGTAGTGGTTGAAGACAACATTTTCAATTGGGTCGATATCCTCTCTCTCCCTAAAGGAAAACATCAAGCATGATCAGAATCCAAAGGAAGGCTCACAACCTCAATTCTTAATGGACTCCTATCTCTTGGACATCGTATATGTAAAACATGCATTCTTGGTAATGGGATGGAAATGGATATTTCAAAAGGAGCTAGTTCACATATACTATAAAGTCCTTTGGGTCTCTCACTACATCCAATATTATACCAAAATATCCTAGGAATTATTGATTCCATTCTATGAAATCTTGTTCAATGTACCTACTTCGTATATGTCTGAAAGAGTTAAGTAGGCGATTTCCACAATTGGTGATTGGTTTATTGACTGGAACAAAACATATTTGAGGATATTTGGAGCGACCAAGACTCCTCACCTAGTACCCAAGTTTTTAACTAACCAAGTGATATTGTAGGAAATAGCATACCGGGTATACACTAGCATAGGTGGAGCACTCTCACGAGACAAAACGACTCATTTGCCACACGTGCCATTACACCTAGGCTCCTATCATTTGAGGCACATGAAAGGAGACAAAGAAGAATATGACATGTTGAAAATATTTCATTTTGGGTATTTGACATTCCATAGATATGATACTACCTCTATGGTAAAGAATAATTTCAAGGAATGTAAGTACAAGTGGGACTATAAATCAGAGGCATCGGTTGAGGAGAAGAAAAAAAAATCCTTAAATTGTCCAGAAGTCATTTTGGGGATAGGATATAATTATTCTCAAGCAAAAAGGAGAAAGCTAAAGTCGAGATAGAATCCCTTTCCTTGAAGTAGGTTTCCTGGCAGGAAGCAGCTAGAGTTGCATGGGAGGAGAATATAAAACAGGAGGAAGGAGCAACTAGGCTAGCCTTGGAAGTTGAGCTCAAGGAGAAGGAAGAGGAGATGATGAAGAGTGAGAAGAAATGATAGAGATAAGTAGAGGAAGAAATGATAAAATAGGAAGAACAATAAGATATTCAACAAGAATCTGAGGCCATAACGAAGGAAGAAGCTATCAAGGCCTAGTAGGAAGCATAGGAACAAGATGTCCACTAGAGAATAGCTTCAATGGAAATTGACCTAGTTCAACCGACAACCCCTATCATCATAGGTGGTTTTTGAAATATAGAATGAAATTTAGATGGGGGGGAAATTAATTAGTATTACTTAAATTTAACTTTTTTTCACTTAAAACAAAAGTGACACAACCACATCAATCATTAATACTATGCATGAACACAAACATTAATGTGTAAACCCAAACTGGGAAAAAACTTGTAATGCTTGTCTAACTATTTATAATTTGTTATTGTGTTATAGGCAACCACCTGTTGTGCGCAGCGGATCCCCCAATAGTGGGTTTTTGTGGCTTAAAGCCCAAGTTTTGGGTCAATGTATTGTAAAGACCCTGCAAAATGCGGGCGCGGAGCACGAGAGTCTAGGGTAGTCTGCCCTAAAATATTGTAATTTAATATAGAATGTGTCAGCCTACCTATGGTCCGCAAACCATGGGAATGTATAAATGGAGTGAGGCTCTAAGGATAGAAAGTAGTTTTTGGTTGAGTCTTGATTTGAAGTGATATGGGTTTTTGAATGTGATATTCACTATGAGTCTATAAGTCTGATTCTTAGGTCGTAATAGTAGATAGAGGCTCTAAAACTGTGTGCACAGAGGCCTAGTAGAGTCCACAACTGTGTGCGCGGACTCCTGCAGCTGAGTGCACAGGGTGGCGTGGGATTATAACGGAACAGAAGTTAATAAAAGCTAAGTTGGTTCTAAAATATTGTGCATCTGCTTATAGATCTATGTGTTTATGCTTCTGTTGTATTCTTATGCATCTCTTTACTATTTATGGTTGCACGCACTTGTTGTGACTGTTGAATGATTGATAAGATTACTGGGCCTACAAAACTAAATCAGATCTATAATAATAACACAGTAAGGATAAAATATCTAGACCGCACCTCTTCGCGCTCTTTACAGAGCTACGTGAAGGTCAGACAACTGCACGTAGCAGTGGGAGCGTGCGAGATCGGTTCACGAACTTCCTAGAACTTCATCAAGACATCCCTAGGGTGCAGAAGCCTGGTTCCAACACCCTAGTATACTACCTCGGGTGAGACCTCAGTCCGCGCTCTGCGGACTATTGCCGAAAGGGCCGGTAGTTTCGGGATTTGTTTGGCTAGAAAACTTCTGAACCTGGGTCAAGCCCCAATAAGCCAACAAATGGTTCCGTTGCTGGTACCGGGATCTGCCTAAGGGATGTATGATGTCGGAACACTGGAACCCTATGAAGAAGGAAATTGAAGATTGGTTGGATCAGAAGCTTCACGGGTTCGTAACATAGGAAAACAGGACCCCATAGATATCTGAGAAGAGGTGGCTATATCACTACATATATACGGAAATCCACAAGATCTTCTTCACGACCTTCTCTTCAAAACTGTACGAGCGGATTGCGAGGCTAGCCGACAGCCAGGGAAGGTATAAGCTCAATCAGCTGATAGTGTGGACTCTGGACCTAGTGCACAGGCTAAAGACATCAGAAGATAAGATCACACGGGCCATGGACCATTGACTCGACCGTATAATAGGAGGGTTTATCATTGAATTTGCAATAGACACGATTGTGAGTTATAACAAAGCAGAATGATGTTTTCTCAAGGGACCAAGAGGTAGGTGCATCAAATCACTGAATACCTAGATGAAGATGTTGTTGTGTGAAAAGCAGGTTATGCGAATACATTAATGAGTGGAACGACGCAGAGTAGAAAGATCTACAAAGGGATCGAAGGGTTAGGGAATAGTCCTTTAATTTTACCCCTACAACTGAGCGAGGAAGAGAGCGCTCGAATTTCCCCAAGAAGCGTGGTTAGTTTGATAAAGCAGTGCATTTCTCAGTTATCACCTCCAATTATGCCTTCACCCGCTTCACCGATTTCACCTCCATCTTCACCCACCCCACCTCCACCACCCCCATAGTTCAGCATGGTGAGCGCGATCAAGCTACCCATATTCATAGGAATAGGGAATGAGGATCCAGACCAGTTTTGGTTCGTGGTAAGAGCAGTGTGGGAAGCACAAGGGCTCACGGATGACAACATTAAGAAAGGCCACATTGATAAGTGTGCTACAGGATCACGCACTGGCATGGTATATCAAGCACTCCAATGATCACCCAAATGCAGGAATAGCGGAGATCCAGAATGCGTTGAATAGAGAATTTAGTTGGCCGAAATCAAAGACACGGTCAATCATCAGATTTAAATAGATCACGATGCTTCCAAGTGAGACCCACTAGGATCTAGATTAGACACTGAAGATTACGATCCACGAGGCTAATATGATGCTAACAGATGCACGACATCATGCATGGTCTGTGGCGTCTTTGACACCACACCTGAGGACGGCGTTGTCATAGCAGAAGCTTTCAACCCAGGCAGAAGCATTGGAGATGGCAATGAGGCTACATGAAACATCGATACAGGATATAGGATTGGGACTCCAACAGATCCACACACAACTACAGAATCTATGCTTGGAGATGCAAAGTTTGAAGAAGGATAGGGCGCCACGACCAGAGGCACGCAAAGAAGTGTGGTGCATAAAATGTAAAGGCTAGGGCCACGATAAGGATCACTATCCAGTATACACGAACTACTTGGCAGGAGGGGCACCAATGCCATTGAGACAAGAGGCATAGGCAGGGCCAAGAGTGGCACCCATGCTCTGGTGCACGATTTGTCAGGTGGGAGGAAAGCACACGACGGACAACTGTCACCTATTGCAGAAGTATACACAGACTTCGTAGCAGTTGTTTTGTAATTTCTATAGATCAGTGGGCCACGATGAGTGTACATGTCAGAGCTATGAGTTAATGATGGTTCAGACCCCAGCTTATCAAATGCAGATAGAAATGCGAGCCCTCGACTCAACAGTGGGAATGGCGCGCGATGGATTTCAAGGGCGAGGTCAGGGACGAGGAATGGGGCCAGGAAGGGGCCATGGACAGTTAATCTGTTACAATTGCAAAGGACTAGGGCACTACGCTCATGATTGCACCAACCCAATGAGAATATCTTGTTCATACTATGCTTAGTTCGCTCATGAATCAGTAGATTGTCCCACATTGATCACGCAAATGCGAGAGAAAGGGGTACTTCAGCCTACTCCGACACAGAATATTAAAATGATGAGGTCTGAACCACGCGAAGAAAACCCAAATGTGAAGATGGTGCTCAGGAGTGGTGCGACCACAGGGGAAGATAAGGGAAAGTAGCCCGAGGAAGATACATGGGTTCGTAAGGCTCCTACAAAGGAACCTAAGTTTGACTTGGAACGTGAAAAGGAGACATTTATGGAAGCTAAGAAGAGCTTTGCAAAGGCCTCTACTTCAGGTAGTAAAGATCAACTAGAGCCAGGAATGGATCCTTCTATGCTTACTACCGAGACATGCATGAAACTATTGCGCGATAATAAGGAGGTTAAAGGACTACAAGAGTTGATAACTAGGTGCGCAAGGTCAATGGAATCGTGTGTAGTCCGGAAACTAGGAAAGCATACATTGCGCACCGGGAAGGAGATGAGATTAATGGCGTAGATTGGTGAATATGAAATGGATCAAGTAATCCTAGACCTGGGTTCAGAAATGAATGTGTTACCAAAGTAGACATGGGAATGCATGGGTAGGCCTACATTACAATGGTCCCCTATTCAATTACGGATGGCGAACCAACAAAATATCTTGCCCATCGGAAGGTTGCAAGGGGTAATAGAGGACATCAAAGGCGTGAGCATGTAGATGGAATTTGAGGTGATAGAGATTGTTGATGACAACAACCCTTACCCCACATTGCTAGGAATAGACTAGGCCACTGATATGAATGGAGTCATCAATCTGAAGAAGTGGAAGATGATATTTGAGAAAAATTCTCTACGTGTAGTGGTTCCGCTGGATCCAGCTGAAGGAGAGCGCTACACTGAACCCGTGCACGACGATGGAAGTGACGATGAGCTAGATTGTATCTACAAGGTAACTACATGAGACTAGGATTGGGTAAATCTGGCTGCAGACAAAAGGGTCTCATGGGAGAGCACAGGTTCCTGCACTTCAGATTCAAACGAAGAAGATGAACACTGGCACAATCGGTTGAATGAAGTGACAATGCTAAATTGCAATATGATGGCTAAATCACTATGTTGTGTAATAGCCCAAGCTCGAGATCTACCGACATATGATGGGTTGATAGTGGTGGACGAATTCTTGAGCAAGTTTGAGAATGCAGTACCGGAGCACTAGCAATTTGATGCGTTGAAGTGGGCGCTAAGTGCGACACCTGCATGTTGGTGGTGAACACACCAAGGAAATTTTGAAAACTGGCGCGGCTGCAGGAGGATGATGTGGCTATGGTTTTGGAAACCAGAACTATGAATAATAGATAAATACGATGGACACAATGACCTGTGCACGCACCTCGCAAAATGGACCAAGACATATGGAGAAGAACCTCAACATTAATGGGTACACTTATTCTACCATACCTTGGATGTCATACCCAAGAAATGGTATACCAAGATAGAAACCGACATGGTACGGGCGAATGGGATGTCTTGCGTGAGGGATTTTTGTTAACATTCACATTTGAAGACCCGTGGTTAGATACTGTTGACGACACGCTACAAGCTGTGAAAGCCACCATCTTCAAAATACCATAAGAACCACAGGAAGTAGTTCAACCAGTATGGTCAACCCAATTAAGCCATGCCCTATAATGTTATACGTACAAGTAGAGGAGGATGATGACGACCCCCGAAATATTAATATTCTAGAAACTGAAGGGAGTCACGAAGTTCGAGGACCATCAATTGAGGACCCTGATATCACTGTGCCATTGAAAGCAGGTAAACATTGGTACAGATGCGGAGCCAAAGTACACGATGCTTGGGGACTATTAGGACAATGCTATGGTGGATAAGGTCATCGAGTTACTCCGCGAATATCAAGATTTGTTCCCAACTAAAATCAAGGATTTAAAGGGGATGTTGTAGCTCTGATACCACTTGTTGTAGATCTAACCCAAGATAGAAATAGATAGAAATGCTTCTTTATTATCAAACCCTTAAGGTAGGGCAACACCATGCATTCACTCCTTAAGGAAGGAGAATACCCCACAAGCCATATGCCTGTTCATACAAGAATACTTCTCTTCATTTCTCTCCATGTGGAGTCTCTAGCCTCTATATAGGCCTCATACATACAATACCATGCATCATTACCATGGTTTACTCATACCATCAACTAATACCATGGGCCCATTACATTATTATTAACTACTTGTGGTCCCTTACATGACATGGGTTAACCACCTTATTTATTACTATGGCCCATCCATTATTACATTATTACCTTGGGTACCTCCCT